>OX451737.1:1351418711-1351572701 GCA_948472305.1 Vicia faba | reverse complement strand
AGACTTTTGAAAAAACGCGCGCCTGCTATACAAACTCGTAACTCATGTACTTGTGATCTTTTGATAAAACTCAAAACATGAAACTTGTAGAGCATCAAACCACGATTCTAACCATATAAAAAACTTAATCTAACTCTCAAAGACCAGAGAGAATTTCTCTGGCCCTAAATTCTAACCTAGTTTTTTCAGAAAGTTCATGGATGAAATTCTCTTAGCACGTTTAATATAAATGAAAACTGAGCATATGTATGGTTTCAGGGCAATGAGTACTACATCTTTCATTCACAAACCTAGAGCTAAATGTTCCTAAATAGAGAGATAGAAGTTGATGAAAAACCTGTTTCAGTTGAGTTCGAGTTGGACAATGCAACAACTTTCAGTGAGACCTGAGGTTCTTTTGAGCTTGCTTGATGTTCCTTGAACCTTTCCCAATGCTTAGTTTGTTTTGAAATGGCCTGAATCAACCTCTAGAAGTCAACCTGCATAAGCTTGAAACAGAAATGGTGAACACTGTAAATGGAGTTACAGTTGGCAATGGAGGTTTGGGATAGCTTGAGTGAGTTGAATGGAAGGTGTTTGAAGTGG
Organism: Vicia faba; assembly: GCA_948472305.1. Lineage (NCBI taxonomy): Eukaryota > Viridiplantae > Streptophyta > Magnoliopsida > Fabales > Fabaceae > Vicia > Vicia faba. The sequence continues at coordinate 1,351,572,116 of OX451737.1, read as the reverse complement.
AAAGGAGAAAAACGCACGAGCAAAATGAGCTATGGCACTCAAGTTGCAGCAACTGCCCTGTTTTGCAAGTTTTTTAGTATTTTAGTCTTCAAGGGTGTTTGAGGATGATTGGCTCGTGTTTCTGGCTTACAAGGATGTATAAAACTTGTTTCAAATGTTGGTTGAAGTTGAATATATCAGATATGCAAGCTATAGTCTTTTGGCAAGTTGACTTGTTTTGAAAGAAAAGTGTGAAGTGAAATGAGATAGGCCTGTACAAGCTATCTCCAAGCATGCACAAACCTTTTGTACCTTTGCCTAAGTTTGTGGAACTTGTTTGCTGCAAAGAAAGAAGTCCAAGGCTCAAGAAAAACAACTTTGCAAAAGTTATGCTTTATGAAAATGGAAGTGTTATCTTTATGCCCAAAATGGAATTATTCATTGTGCCAAGCTCCATTGATTAGAATAACACCAATTTCCAATTTATTTGCATTCAATTTTTGAGTGTAAATTGGTTTAGAGACCTGTAATCAAGTACAAATCTAGTTTGGTCAGATTTTGCAACTTGTATGAACATGTATTGGCCATAGTTTCAAAGTGAGTTTTTGCCTACTTCAAGCATTCGATTCTCCCCAACCACAAATGTGTTTGAGGAGTTCTTGGACAATTTGGAAAGCTTGCAACATGTACTATAATCCATCTTTGAAATGCAAATTGAGACTCCAAGTGGAACTATGTGAAAAATGGCCAAGAAGATGGGTCAAAATCCTGCCTAAACTAGGGCAAAATTTCTCTAAGTTAAAAGTTTTAGGGACCCTTGTTCCAAAAATCATAACTTGAGATCCAAGATTATTTTGAGAAAACTTTGTGAATAAAAGTTGTAGAATTTATGGAGGACTACAACTTTCATGTTGTAAGTTTTGTTTGAATCCATTTTCATCTTGGTGAAAATGTGAGACAAAGTTAGGAAAAATTAAGAAAATTTCATAACTTAGAAAATTTCTAAGTTATGAAAATTTTCAATTTCAAACCCTAATTTGCAATTTTGGGTTTCTTGATGAACAAGTTTCATAATTTGACATATCTTGATGAAAAATGACCCTTGGCACTTGATTTTGACCAAAAAGTCAAAGTTTGACTTTTCAGTGTACAGTCAAATTTTGATCAGTTGACTGAAAAATTCATCTGTCAATCCTATGCATTTGAGATCTTTTGAACTTGTTGAATGGGTCAAGATGATGCCATTGAGTCCTTGAGTCCATGATTTAACTTGATTTGCCATTGGCTAGGTCAAACAGTCAAAAATTGCCTCTGTACAGTCAAAACCCTAAAAATGACCATTTTGCCCTTTTGGTGATCTGATCAAATTTCTTGTGGAATTGTGATCCAAACTTGATCAAATGGTTCATATGAGTTCATAATGTTTATGTGGGTCAAAATTCATGAGGTTTGACTGTAAATTGGTCACAGTTGACTTTTTCCCCAATACAACTGATTTCTAGGTCAACTGTCCAGTTGACTGGGCAAAAATTTGATTCAAGGCTTGAAACTTGGTATGGACAAACTTGTAAGTCCAACATGAAGTATGAAAGTCACTTTTGGCATTGTAGGTCAAAATATCCCTGTGCAAACTCAAACCCTAATTTAGGTCAACAGTGCAAGGAGGTGTTTTGAGCAGAGCAAACCCTAGCTTGGTCTTGAGTTCCCAAGAGTCTTGTGATGAGAAATGTTGATAAAATGAGAGGGAAATTTTTGGGTACAACAATGGGGAAGGTGCGGTAACTTCCATACTACATCAAAAGCTAAAGTACCCGGTCAAGGGGAAAATTATTACCATATGTGGAGAGGAGGAGTTTATGACCAGTCATTTGAATTCTTTCAAGTATGTTGAAATGGATGTTGAATTCATAGAAACTCCTTATCAAACCTTTGAAGTGGTATCTCCCATGATTGTTGTTTCCAAGGACACTTCTGACACTCCCAAAGCTTCTAAAGGTACATCAAGGATGGCCTCTCTCAAAGATGCTCGTGTTGTTGTTGAAGATTAAGGATGCACCATTTAGGGACAACTTCCCGATATCTCATACAAGTCAGACAAGTTTGGGTTGGGTTTCACCTCCAAGGCTCAAAAAGAGTTTCAACGTGCTCGCGCTGGGAAACCACCTTTCCATATCAGTAAAAATGAAGTTAATGCTCTTGGAGACTCTGATAGTGACGGTGATTGGGACGACTGGATCTACCCAACTGCTGATGGAGGACTCAAGAACTGGAAGACCAAGAAATTCATCTCAATCTCCTTCAGCCAAGAGTAATTTCCATTTCCTATTTTTTTATTACTTTGAGAAATTTGTCTGTAATTTCCATGAAAACAATGACTTTAAACCATGTGCTTGCCCGGGGCACAATGGTCCATTTGTTAAGGGTTTGTCATTTTCATATATCATATGCTCATTTTAATGAAAACATTGGACTATTTTGCATTCAAATTTTGTGCTCTTTGTATTTCTTTTACTTTACTGCATTTTCAAAAGAGCCATGTGACCTTACATGCACACACACACACGCAAATTTGCATATCTACATCCACTTCGGATCTCATTGACAACAATTCTGCTATTGTCGTTCATGACTTCGAAAATCCAATCTATCAAGCCGAAGATGAAGGTTGAGAAGATTGTGAGATACCTGGAGAACTCGCCAGACTTCTGATACCATAGGAAAAGTCTATCCAACTGCATGAAGAACCAGTTGAAGTGATAAACCTGGGTACTGAGGAAGATAAGAAAGAAGTCTAGATTGGCGCTAATCTAGGAGACAATGTCAAGAGCAGATTGGTACAGATGTTGCACGACTATGTTGAGGTATTCGCTTGGTCATACGAAGACATGTCTGGGCTTGACACTGATATCGTAGTTCATCGTCTACCAATGAAAGAAGGTTGTCCTCCAGTCAAACAAAAGGTTCATCACATGCGGCCAAATATGTATGAGAAGATCAAGGTTGGGGTAATAAAATAGTTTGATGCATGTTTCTTGGCAGTGACGTCGTATCCCCAATGGGTTGAAAATGTTGTTCCAGTACCGAAGAAAGATGGTAAGGTCCACATGTGTGTAGACTATAGGGGTTTAAATAGGGTAAGCCCCAAAGTCGACTTCCCACTACCACATATCGATATTTTGGTTGACAACACTGCTCAACACAAGGTGTTATCCTTCATGGATGGCTTCTCGGGTTACAACCAAATCAAAATGGCGCCTGAGGACATGGAGAAGACTACCTTTTTCACATAGTGGGGAACCTTCTGTTATAAGGTTATGTCTTTTGCGCTGAAGAACGCAGGTGCAACTTATCAACGGGCTATGGTGGCTCTATTTCATGACATGATACACCATGAGATAGAAGACTATATCAATGATATGATAGCCAATTCACAAACAGGGGAAGAAAAACTTAATCATCTACATAAGTTATTTGAAGGACTGAAGAAATACAAGTTGAGATTAAATCCAAACAAATGCACCTTCGGAGTAAGGTCGGTAAGCTCCTGGGCTTTGTCGTCAGTGGCAAAGGAATTGAAGTTGATCCCGCAAAGACAAAGATATCCAAGAAATTCCAGCTCCCCGTACTGAGAAGGAGGTCAGAGGTTTCTTAGGTCGACTCAACTTCATTGCCCGATTCATATCCTACTTAACTGCTACTTGTGAGCCACTCTTCAAGTTGTTGAAGAAAGATCAAGTAGTTAGATGGAATAACGACTTCTAAATAGGTTTTGACAAAATCAATGAGTACTTACAAGAACCTCCAATACTAATGCCTCCAGTTGAAGGAAGACCTCTGATCATGTACTTGGTTGTGTTAGAGAATTCAATAGGGTGTGTGTTGGGCCAACATGACGAGTCTAGTCGAAAAGAGCATGCAATATACTACCTTAGCAAAAAGTTTACCGACTGTGAAACAAGATATTCATTGCTCGAGAAAACTTATTGCGCTTTGGCATGGGCTTCTCGCCGACTAAGACAGTATATGTTGACTCATACTACTCTCTTGATCTCTAAGATGCATCCCATAAAGTATATCTTCGAGAAGCTAGCTCTCTGCGGACGAATAGCCCAATGGAAAATGATTTTGACTGAATATGACATCAAGTACACTACATAAAAAGCAATCATAGGAAGTGTATTGGCAGATCATTTGGCTCATCAAGTTGTTGATGACTACCAATCCATGAACTTTGAATTCCCAGACGAGAATATCATGCTGATAACCGATTGTGAAAAGCTTGGACCGCAGGAAGGACCCGAACAAGGATACCGATGGACTATGGTTTTTGATGGAGCTTCTAATGCATTGGATAACGGAATTGGTGATGTGATCATTTCCCCCGAATGTTTCCGTACACCTTTTACTTCCAGACTTTATTTCGACTGTACAAACAACATGGCCGAGTATGAAGTGTGTATCATGGGTCTCAAGGCTGATATTGACCTAAGAATCAAATTCCTAAGTGTATATGGATGCCCAGCCTTGGTGGTCAGTCAAGTTAAAGGAGAGTGGGATACCAAACATCCAAATCGTATCCCTGTACAAAGAATATGTGCTAACCTTCATCCCGTACTTTGAAGAGGTTACCTTCGAACATATCCCAAGGGAAGAAAATCAGTTAGCAAATGCCTTAGCAACTATGTCGTCTATGTTCAAGGTAAATTGGGACAATGAAGCTCCCATAATTACTATCGAAATATTTGATGAACCAGCGCACTGTTGTGAGATTGACACTAATGAGGAGAAACCTTGGTTCCATGAAGTGAAAAGGTACCTCAAAGCACAAGAATATCCTGAAAGAGCTTTGGTAAACGACAAGAAGTTCCTGCGAAGGTTCTCATCCAAGTTCTTCCTGAGCAATTGGATTTTGTACAAGCACAATTGTGATTCAACTTTGCTCCACTGTATGGACAAGAAGGAAGCAGAGAAGATTATAGAAGATATGCATGAAGGTATCTTCGGAAGTTATTCCAGTGGACACACTATGGCCAAGAAGATTTTGAGGGCTGGTTAACTATTGGTCGACTATGGAAATTGATTGCCACCACCACTCGAGGACTTGCCATAAATGCTAGATCTATGCTGATAAGGTTCATGTGCCTCCAATACCTTTAAACATCATGACTGCTCCTTAGCCATTCATAATTTGGGGCATTGATATGATCGGAGAAATCAAGCCCACTGCCTCTAATGGACATCATTTTATTCTCGTAGCCATTGACTACTTTACCAAGTGGGTTGAAACAACTTCATTTGCCTCAGTTACCAAGAACATCGTGGCCCGGTTCATCAAGCATAACCTCATTTGTCGGTATGGCATCCCTGAGAGGATCATTTCTAACAATGGTACCGACCTCAACAATGCCATGATCCTTGAACTCTGCACGCAGTTCAAGATCAAGCATCACAACTCTTCTCCATACAGACCTAAGATGAATGGTGCAGTGGAAGCTGCCAACAAGAATATAAAGAAGATTGTGCAAAAGATGGTTGTCACCTATAAAGACTTGCATAAGATGTTACCATTTTCTCTTCATGTCTATCGAACTTCGGCGTGAACATCAACTGGGGAAACCCCATTCTCTTTAGTCTATGGCATGGAAGTTGTCCTCTATGTCGAAGTTCAGATTCTTTTCGTTAAGGATTATGAAATATGCGGACTTGGACGAAGACGAGTGGATTCAGACTAGGTTGGATCAGTTTAATTTGATTGACAAAAAGAGTCTAGCCGCCAATCCGTCATGGTCAGATGTACCAGAAACGTATGATCAAATCTTTCAACAAGAAGATCAAGCATAGGGTATATCAGGCTGGTGACTTGGTAATAAAGTGCATCATTCTACACAAGGTAATCCCAGGGGGAAATGGACTCCCACCTACAAAGGGCCATTTATGGTCAAGAAAGTATTCTTGGGCAGTGCTATGATGCTAACCACTGTGGACGGTGAAGATTTCCCACACCCTGTGAATGCGGACATAGTAAAAAAATACTACACATAAAAACAACCTGCTAGGTTGACATATCTAGGCAAAAATGAGGGCATCCCGGCGAACCAAAAGGGTTCGGGGAAAAATTAGGGATATATATATACAAAATACTGTACACCCGGCAAGTCGAAAACCTGAAAGGGAGGCTTGGGCAAAAAAGGGTATCCTGGTGGACTGAAAATCTGAAAGGGAAGTCCAGAAAAAGTTAGGTATTAAAGCGTACGACTATGTCTTATTGGATCACTACAACTAGCTTTATTACCAAGGTCAAAAGTTCAAATGATACAAGATCAATTTAATCAACTTCTTCTGACAGCAAGGGACGAGATGTTCGAAGACATAGGGGCAATAGCAGAGTTGGAATCCAATGAGATCACTTCCACATGGATATATATATATATATATATATATATATTATATATATATATATATATATATATATATATATATATATATAATATATATATATATATATATATATATATATATTTGTTTTCACTTTGTATTCCTTTTCATTTCACGACAATTTCCTCTTACTAGGATTGACGTCTCTTTGTACAAAATCGTCTATTTGTAGGCAACTTATCAATACAAATACATTTTGAAGTGCAAACTTTTTGTTTTTTTTTTGTTTTGATTGCAAAAACGTCCAATGACTAAAATTGAATGAACATATGCATATGAACAGGATTAACTATTAACAAATATACGCATGAGAAAAGTAATAAGCATTTACTTAAGATTCTAGGAGTTGGGATGACACTCAAGTTATCCATAAAACCCCACAGAGCCACTTCTATGAGATTATCTCCACAGAGTAACTCTCATAAATTCATATATTCCTCACAGTTTCCTTACGGATTTCCAACCAGTACATCTCCTGGAGATTCTCTTCCCCAGCCGAGTTTGGTCTTCCAAAACTGGAAAAGGAACCTTGCAAAAGTTCTTCCCCAGAAGAATTCATTGCCCCAGTAAGGTCACCAGAATACTTTCCTCAACAAGGTTTATTTCCCCAACAAATTACAATCTCCTCAGCTTGAGTCTATTCCTCAGACTACTGCAAAACACTGACAAAACTCCTCTTCCCCAGTAGAGTTAATATTGTCTCCAGAAAGTTGCTGCAAAACCCGGAGTCTGACCAGAATACCAGTCAACTTTACTCTCTTCAGACAAGTCTGAAGTTTAATCATCTCTCTACTCCCCAAACAGAAATCCACATCCCCTGCAGATTTTACTCAAATAGCAAACAGTAATCCCCAGCAGAAGTATTCTAGACAAAATTGAAGATACACATATTCTTCATCTCCAACAATAGTCAGGGATTTATTTTCCCAGACAAAGATACATTTCACATTCACACATCATATCATATACAACGCATATAACATGATCTCATTTAATTTGAGAAAATCATTATGCAATGCATTTCATACATCATGGCATTGCATACAACTAACTCTTTACCTTTTCAGGAAAAAATCAATCAACAGATGAATATCATCAACTATCTACAAATTTCTCCAGAGACTAAATCTGACAAGTATTTCCATCAAAAACTTTCCCAGGGAGTCATTCTGAAGAATATCTCTCCAATATGAAATTAAGCTTGGATTCCTCCTGTTACTTGTTGAAGTAGTAGTCGTCAAATATTCCTTCATTATCTGTTAAAGTAGTAGTCGCATGTAGGTTCTTTTCCGGATACACCTCTTAAAGATCAGTCACCAGATGAATTTCATCAACAACGAACATTTCAATTTCAAGACCTTTGCTGGTTCAGTTTAAATCGACAAATGATTTATCCTGATTCCGTTCTGGTAGACACTTTCTTTGGTTCAGATAAATCGACCCTAAGATTTATGTTGATTCGTATCCAGTTAAAGACAATTTTAGACCTCTGCTGGTTCAGTTTAAATCGACCAATGATTTATCCTGATCTAGTAGACGCTTTCTATGGTTCAGTTAAATCGACCCTAAGATTTATTCTGATTCGTATCCAATTAAATACAATTTCAAGACCTCTGCTGGTTCAGTTTAAATCGACCAACAATTTATCCTGATTCCGTTTCGGTAGACACTTTCTCTGGTTCAGATAAACCGACCCTAAGATTTATTATGATTCGTATCTAGTTAAATACATTTTCAAGAACTCTGCTGGTTCAGTTTAAATCGACCAATGATTTATCCTGATTCTGTTCCGGTAGACACTTTCTCGGATTCAGTTAAATTGACCCTAAGATTTATGCTGATTCATTATCCAGTTAAAGACAATTCAAAACCTCTGCTGGTTCAGATTAAATTGACCAAAAGATTTGTTATGATACTTCTCCCAGTAGATTTTTCTGGACTCGGTTTAAATCAAATGTAGACTTATTTTGATACCTCTTAAGATACAGTCGAGCGTAAACTCATTTTGATGACTCTTCATCACCTCTGGATGGCATCTATAAGCCCATCTCTGATAGATATTTTATCACTATCCTTGATGGCATCTATAAGCCCATCTTCGACAACTCTCTGTCACCTCTCCAAATGGCATATTTAAGCCCATTCCCGGTATAATTAGCCGACAATGTTACTTCTGGCACATGTGAGTGTAAATTTCGGGGCACTTAAGTGTTCAATCATCTTCTACCTTCAAGTCACGAATGGTGGACATGCCAATCTAACTTTTCAGGTTTAAGAAGATTGAACAGGGGCAGCTATTGTACCCCAAAATTTTCCCTCCCATTTTTCATTCAAGATATTCTCCTAGGGTTTCTCAAATTCTCAAGGTGGCTCAAGAATTGATCAGACAAATTCTCCTCCTAAGCAATGGGTCCACAATTAGGGTTTGGTATTTCTCAAGCAAGATTGCGTATCCAAGGTCTCGTGTAGATTTCATGGTGCTTTGTATGTATTCAAGAATGCTCATATAAAATCTCATTCCTTGCATCACAAGTTCGCTCAGTCAATTGCTCGGATGATCGAAAATCAACTGTATTGACCAAAAGTCAATGTTTTCAAGATCAAGTTCAAATGTTCATAACTTCTTCATTATTCAATATTTTTGAGTGGCTCTTTTTGCGTATGACTGTTCTTGACGCCTTTTCCAACTTCTCTTTACAAGTCAAGAGTAGATTATGTATAGAGGATCATCAAAAATTTGAATACTTTAGAAGTCACTTTGAAGACTTTGACCTAATCCCAAGTAATTATCGCCCGACTCTCAAAGATCATAACTTCCTCAATTTTTAATATCTTAAGATGATTATTTTTGCATATGGTTCTAAGTGATGTCATCTACAAGTTTTCTTCAAAATCTCGAGATCAAATTATGCTTAGAAAGCCGTGAAATTGAGCGAAACAATATAAGCATTTTTTTTTAATAAAAAGTTTCTCCGCTCTTAATTTCAAATTCAGGCGCCCATTTCTCAATGCAACAATTTTTTCCTCGTAGCCCTCATTTATTGATCATTCAAGGTATTTTAGTTTTGGTTCGATTCATGGTGCAATATGAGTTGATTTATGATTTGTGAACAATCGGTACAAGGCATGCTTTTTAAGTATTCAAAGTGGGTTCTCAAAAAGTTCATATTTGAAAATTCTTTGAGTTTTGAAAAGAAGGGTAAATTTCATGGTATGATTGAATTTAAGTCCATTTCAGAAGAGGAAACTATCAAGAAGTCTTGGAGTTTTTATCCTTTAGAATTCAAAGGTTAAATCGAATGGGCAAGGCATAGTTCATTTATTCATAAAATTTTACTTAAGACATTCATCATCATTCAACTTTCAAGAAAATGATCAAGATTCAAATATCAAATTCAACATCATTCAAGATTTTTCATACAAATTCAAATGGCATTCAAAGATATCGTGATGGTTCCAATTTCAAAGACTTCACAAAGGTTTTACATGAAATTAGTACAAGTTATTTTCTATTAAAATTACAAAAGTTCTACAAGACCAAAAACTACAAAGAAATTGTCTTCATCAAGCACTTCAAGCCGCTCTCGCCTATTTCATTCTCCTCATCAATTTGCCATATTATCCATTAATTTGCACACACATGTAACAAAAGAAAAAAAATACTCGGTTAGCAAACAAGAAAGAAACATGAACAAGGATGAGATTTCCTACACGATTTCTTTGAAAGTCTCATCATGAGGGTTTGCAGTAAGAATCATATTTTTAGAGTTGGGATTCAATCATGTTCAAAACCTTATAAACCTTTTTGTTTCACAAAGTCAGAACTACAAATGAGTTCAATCATGGGTAGCATTTCATCCATTATAAATCACAAATGATTCGGTTCACAAAGGACAAATTGGGAAGGGACCAAAAATAAAACTCAGAATTCCATCACTGTTGTCACAAGTATAACAGAAACAGTCCAAAGTTCTGCACAAAATGTGTCTAAACAAAAAAATATTGCTATATGTTGTCATATTGTCCTTATACTAAAATAACCAAAAACCAAATCTGCATCAAGAAAGTGAAGAAAAACAGTTCCAAAATCAGATGGTCAAACACTGCCACATACATATTAAAATGTTCCTGAATTGAAACAACGGGACTGCATCAGAAAAGCAAAAGAAGCAGCATAACACAAATGTTCAAACTCATCTCATTTCTCCCAAAAAAAAACTTCATTCTCTTTTACTATAAAAACATACCCTATCATTCACACAAGGGGACGAGAAGAAGATATACAAAATCACAACTATCATACAAACCCTATTTTCTAATCATCATTTTCTTTCAAAAACCCTTCAGAAATTTAAGACAAAGAGAGAAAGAGAGAAAATTTTACATAAGGAAACTTCCTTGTCAAAACCACCATCGTCGTTTCATCATCATCTTCTATCAAACACATACATAATCCCTCTGTCTCATGAACAAACCATCAAAACAGTTTAAAAAAAAACAATTATAACAACCATTATATTCCTAATCCAATCTACACATAATAGTATGAATCATTATCACCTTATTTCAAAACTCTCAACGCAGCCTGTAAAACTCTTACAGAAACAACAAAACAACACGAACCAACGATTCCACGCACATAGAGAAGGGAATCAAAAACAAAGGAAGCAAAGGAGATTCAGAGCAAGAGCACAACATACAGAAACGGATCAAGAGAAGAAAGAAAAAGAGACATTTTACCAGGAAATCACCAAAAAAAAGGTAGCGAAATCGTAAGCGATCCATGGAGAACGAGTCTCCGTTTCTTTGACCCTTTTCCTTATTTTTGTCATCGATTTGTATTCATCAGCATCACCATCATCATTTGCTTGAAATTTGAAAACTAGGGTTTCTGTCACCCCTTTTTAGATCTAGCCCTTAATACTAAGAATCTGTTAAAAAAAACAACCGTAGGTTAGTGACTAGAAGAAGAAGAGGATTTGAAACATGTAAGAAAATTAGAGAAAGCGCGAGAGATAGTGTGAGAGATCGAAGAGAGAGGCGAGAGGGTTTCTGTTTCTTTTTATTTTTATTTTCCTTATTATTGTAGTTAATATGATTTAATTGGGAGAGAGAGGAGATATTAAATGGGAATTAGTAATTTATTGAAACAAGGAGCAGGTGGCGGCTGGTTAGTTCCTAGGTTTTTTTTTGTCTCCCTCTCTAGCATTTTCGGTTGGGCCTAACTCACACAACCCAACCCGTTTTCTGCACCATCACTTTGTGTCAGTTAACACCCACACTAGGCTCATACACCCCCAGGCCCAACCTATTTTTCTTTTTAGTTATCTTTTAAATAAAAAAAGACCAATAATAGTTAGCAGACATATTAACTTTCTTTTCTCACAAGAAATTTCTTCTCATAATATTAACATAATAAAAAATATAAACACTTTTAACTAAATAATTAAATATATTTATATTTATATTATTAAATTTTGCTAATTAATTTAAAATATATTGTTTTAGTTTAATTAATTGTTTATTTTTAATTCGATTGGGTTGTATTGATTGCTTATTTTAACTTTTAATCATATTGACGATTCGACTCATCCCCATTCATAAATTTGTACCCCTATTCTCGAAGTTTTATAATAGTGTGGAACTTTAATTTATGCAACTTACCATTTTTACTTATTACTGTATAGTAATTAGGCGTGTATGGTAAGATAAAATCAATCGTTAGACAATCCTAATCAAGACAAATTAAACTTGAATCAAACACACTTTTCACATGCGCACCTCTAGGATAACCCCGCTTGTTGCCTCGAAAAAACAGTCATGTGCCTCGAATATGGGACGCTTTACCAAAAGACCCTCGATTTAAAAATATTGTAGTCCCTCGATGGGTCATTTGGTAAGTACTTCAAACTCTTATGATCACTGAATACTTCAAATTTATAGCCAAAAAGATAATATCTCTAAATTTTCAGCACAAACACCACAGTTGCTAGCTCTAAGTCATGTGTAGGATAATTTATCTCATGAACTTTCAATTGTCTAGAAGCATAAGCAACCACTTGTTCATTTTTGCATTAACATACCACCAAAATCCATTTTAGACGCGTCACAATATTCCATGAAAGACTCACTTAGATTAGGAAAAATTAATATCGGAGCGGTCGTCAATTTCTTCTTTAGTTCCACAAAACTTTCTTCATACACGACATCCCACACATAAGCTTGACCCTTTTGAGTCAATTGAGTTAACGGTAATTCCAACTTAGAAAATCCATCAATAAACTTTTGATAATATCCAGCTAAACCAATAAAACTTCAAATTTCGATAGTAGACTTTAGAGTCTCCCATTGCAACACAGCATCAACTTTAGAAGGATCTATGGAAATCCCGCCACTAGAAATCACATGGACAAGGAAACTCACTTCCTTCAACCAAAACTCACACTTCGACAACTTTGTATACAACTTCTTCTCTTTCAGCACTTGCAACACAACTCACAAATGCTCAGCATGTTCTTCTTCTGACTTAGAATATATCAAAATATCATCAATGAAGACCACAACAAACTTATCTAGATTTTAATGGAAAGTTTGATTCATATACTCCATGAAAACACCTGGCGCATTAGATACACTGAATGACATCACAATGTACTTATAATGACCATACCTCGTTCGGAAATCTGTCTTCGGAATATCATATGGTTTAACATAAATTTGATGATAACCCGGCCTCAAATCAATCTTACTAAAAACACAAGCACCCACCAATTGATCCATCAAATCATCGATCCTCAGGAGTGGATCTTATTCTTAATAGTTACCTTATTTAACTGTCTGTAATCCACGCACAACCTCATACTACCATCATTTTTGTTGACTAACAACACTGGAAAACCCCATGGAGATACGCTCGATCGAACAAACTTCTTCTCCAGCAATTCTTCTAATTATTTCTTCAACTCACTTAGCTCTGAGGCTGACATCCTATAAGGAGCCTTCTACATCGGACTTATACCCGATATCAATTCTACAGCAAATTCAACTTCTCGTTCTTGAGGTAAATCAATGGTGTCATCTAGAAACACTTCTGGGAATTCACAGACAACAGTCACTTCCACACTTGCAGTCTTGCGATCAACTTGTAACGACGCAAACATTACAAACATCAAAGATTCGTCTTCTAAGAGTTTGTCCACTTGCTTAGCGGACAGAAACATTAGCTCCCCGTTATCGCCAAACTTAGGGAACCTCACTGCCTTGTTATAACAGTTGATATGAACATGGTTGAACTCCAACCAGTTCATCCCAAGATTAACATCAATTTGGTGTAAGGGTAGACACACCAAACCCATCACAAAACTTTTACCATAAATCATTAAAGGACACTTTGAACAAACGAGACTAGTAGTAACAAAACCATTAGCAGGAAGTTCTACTACAATTCCCCCATTCATATCAGACAACTTTAATCCCAACATAGTAGCACATTCAAACGAAATAAACAAATGAGTAGTGTTGATATAAATAATAGTGATTAACTCAATATTGTTAGTAAAACAAGTACCTCTAATCAGGTTGTCTTTCTTGGCGACTTTTGAACCACTCAGAGCAAACACTATGGCATTAGTCTGAGCAGCAGTAGTAGCATTCTTCTTTGGTTTCTGACATTGGGTACTAATATGACCCTTTTCACCATAATTGGAACAAGTAGGACTTTCATTCTTGTATTCAGTAATGTGATGACCAACCTTGCCACACCTTAACATCTCAACACCTTATTAGTGCAGGCATCAGCACGTTGGCCTAACTCGTCATATCGGTAGCATTTCACAGAAGCGAGAGATCCTCCCCCACTTGGATTCTTCTCATCATAAGATTTTGGCTTCCCTTTATCAACGGGAGCAGCATACAGTTTACCACGATCATGATTCCTTCCCTTCTTCTCATTATAATTCTTATAAAAAGAAGCTTTGTCTCTGCTATCTTGATCGAAGATTCTACATTTGTTCATCAGCATAGGAAACTGACGAATTTGAAGATATCCAATACCTTGCTTGATCTCTGGAGGTAGTCCATTTTCAAACTTAATGCACTTCGACACTTCAGCTGATGGGTCGTTATAGTGCGGACAAAATTTCACCAGTTCCTCATACCTAGCCGCATACTCAACAACTGTCGAACTTCCTTACTTCAGCTTAAGGAATTCGATCTCCTTCTTACCATGCACATATTCTAGAAAGTACTTATCCAAAAAAGCAGTTATGAATACATCCCAAGTAATCTTCGTGCCCAGAAACTTCATTCTTTGGCACTCATTATTCCATCAGTCCTCGACTTCTTCTTCCAACATGTGCGTGCTAAATGCACCTTCTGATCATCCGTGCAGACCACTATCCAGAAAATCTTTCCAATCCTCTTAAGCCATGCTTGCGCACCATCGGTATAATGTCTGCCCTTGTAGATCAGCGGATTGTTCCTCTAAAACCTCCTGTCACACTCTAAATTTCGCCCTTATTTTTTTATTTTATTCATTTACATTTTTGCATCAACTCATATGTATCTTTTGCATCCATAATAAATTTCGACATTTTTCTTGATCACAATTTGGTTTGCATAGTTTTGAGATAATTAATTGTTAATTGAATCTACATCTTTCATTAATAACTAATTTTGGCATTATTTAAATTTTGTAATTCTTTAATGGTTAAATTGATTGTTAATTGAGTTGGCATTTAATTAACCATCACTTTTTGTTTCAGTTGAATTTACATTATGTTACTAATGGTTTTATAAAAATTTGAGTCTCATAACATTTCTTTTTGAATTGTTTTTTTATTATTGAATAAAATAATAGAGTAATATTTTTTATTTGATTTTTATAAAATAAACTAGAGATTAGCATATGCTTTTGTATTACAGTACAAGGTACATATTTTATACCACAATAACTTTGGTACAAAACCTTTATATTTCATCAGTACATGTACAGTTTATACATTCATCAGTATAAGTCTCATAGTCTCATGTTACCGTTAATTTTAATCTCTCACATTGTATTTGTAATTTGTATCCGAAACATAACGGATTCGGGTTTAGGGTTGGTTTGGGATTAAGGATAAATCTGTGTTTTTGTATGATTGATTGATATTTTTTGATGCCGAAATCATGATTATAAGAAGAAAATGGATAGGGTTTGTTAGGCTTTCGTGTAGTGATATAGATGAAGCTTCACAACCCTGTCCATGGTGAAAACAAAAATTACCTGTTTCCAAATAATGAGGCCCGGATCCGGCCCAGTGGCTAACCCATTGGATCTGCATTTTTTTGAAGTTTTTATTTATTATTATTTCATTTTCTGGGCCAAACCCCTACACGGGTTCTGAAATTCCCTGTGGCCCAGAGTTGTTTTTATTTCATATTCATTTGTGATCATACCTGGTCAGAATTGGACCGTCACAGCTGGCTTCGGGCTGGATTTAAAGGAGATGGGGGGGGGGGGGTACCTGCAAGACACTCTGATGGAAAAATGAGAGATAAAATGAGCAAGCAAGTGAGTATATAGGTGTGAATGAATGAATACTTGACCCTCTCATGAGAGGGTATTTATAGCCCCCAGCGTTGGGCCAAGGTCCCCACTATTGGGCTACACAGAGGCCCAATAACGGGAACTTTCAGGGTTTACGTGAGTATAGAGTCCAGCGAGTGGACTCCCCCCTGGTCAACTGCTCCACGAGAATATGGTTGGACCTGAGATTCTCGGAGGGCTGTTTGATGTGTCCATTGAGAAGTGGTGGACCACGTCCCCCAACGGTTAGATGAGGAGGTGCCCTATAATATCTAACTTGGGTCGTTTGGGCCTTTTTTTCGTAGGACCAACGTAGGCCCAGTCCAGATCAGGAGCCCCCCAAGTTATTATCCTCGAGTTAGAGGGTGATTACTTGAGTGCAGTTCTTGTTATCGAAGGCTTGATCGGGATAGAGGGTCGAAGTCCCCGAAGGGAGCGGATCGTTGCCCGCAGGGGGAAAACACAACTATGTCAGGGAATACCCTTGACAAACGGGGATCAGGATCGGAAGGTTCATCCGCCTACTCGAGAGATCATATTAGCGGTGAGGATCCCTTCCCTAGTTATTGTGCTCGAGAGGGTTCATCCGCTTCATGGAAACTGTTAGTTTGTCGAGCACTTCCTCGTCCTCGAGATAGTCAAGGAAATGTGCCCCTCTGCGTACTCCAATGTCGAGCACCTCCCCATGTAAATGTAAGCCCCCTATATAATATCCTCGTAGGAGTCGAGCGCTTGCTCGCCAGTTTAGAGGATTTCGTGTTTGATGGTTGGGCCACGTGGCTAACGTTTTAGGGTGCCACCCCTTTAAGAAAAAAGCAAAAGGGGCCAATGAGATGATGACCTTTCATGTGGGATCCCTTGGGGTGTGGGTCGCCTATAAAAATAGGGTCCTTGGGATTCATTTGACATCTTCTCAGCTCCCTTTCAGTCCTTCCTCTGCTCGCAGTGTGAAGCGGTTCTCTCAAAGCTCTAAGTTTTTCTTCGCTTGAGGTGTGAGGCGACCCTCTCAACTTCCCAGTTTTTTCCACAACGTTCTTCATCCAAGTAAGTTATAACCTCTTAATACCACCTTTCTTGGGCTTATCTGGATTAAATGTCAACAATTTGTCTTGATTGGATGAATATTCATGAGTTTCGTGATGAATGTTCATGAATGTTCATCTGAATTCATGGGTTTTGTGTCGGGCACTCACAAAGATGCCGGGCACCTATCAATAAATATTCATGAGCTTCGTGACTATTCACGAATATTCATCTGGGTTTATGTATTTAGTGTCGAGCACTCATGAATGTGACGGGAACTTATGAGCATTCGCGTTATGGTGTCGGGGGATCCTTAGATTAGTGTGTATCCGGGCTCATGCTTGATAAACTATTCCCCGACACCATGTCCTCTTACTGCAATGGCCCGCTTTAGTATGTCGAGAGCTTGGGTTGAGTTCGTCTCCCTTTCACTTGATCTGTAGTGGAAGGGTGGATTTGATAATGTCGAATTCACTAACTTCCCCATCTTTTCAGGTACAATGGCATGCTGTCGTGGGAGCGATATTCCAGCCACCCGTCACTACGATGAACCCCAAAGAGACGAGGAGGATCCTTTGGCTTGGGTTTCTCCGGATCCTCGGGACAAAAGATCGTGCTTCTCGCGGGATGCAACAGACGTATTTAATTGCCCGAAAGAACGTGCAGAGGGGGATCCGGCCAACTGGATGCTTCAAATACCTCACGGGGATCAAAGGATATGCTCGTTGTATCCGGGAAAACGGTTCCCAATGTATGAGTTTGCTTTCAAGGAGGCGGGGATGCGCCTGCCTTTTAATGATTTCCAGGTCGGGGTTTTCCAATGGCTCCAGCTGGCACCTTCTTAACTTCATCCGAACGCGTTGGCATTCATGCGGGCGTTCGAGCTCATCTTCCAATATCTGGATAGGCACCACGCTGCCCCTCTTCTTCCGCATATTTCACTTTTAGAGACAATCAGTCCACGGGAGACAAGCGTGGGTCTCTTTTAAGCAGTTTGGGAAACTCTTTCGACCTTACCTGGAGTCCGTGCGGAATTTCAAGGAGAGGTACTTCGTCATGAAACCCTTGATGGAAGCGGCCATAGATTCTCTCTATGCCCAGGTGGAAGAGGTGGAGGATGGGCGGCCAGTTACCCGACTTATGGCTTATTTCCTGCTTGACTGGCAGTGGAGACATTACGAGCAGAGGCCCGAATATTATACGGTGAGACCCGAGATTTGGATGCCCAAGATCAGCTTTCGTACAAGAAGTTATCTGCATATGTTAAAGGATTCTCCCCCGTGAAATGCATGGACGTGAATGGCGCCCTATTGTTTGACGAGGAAGGGGAGTATCTCTTGGTCAATAGGTTAATCAATACTAAGTCCTTGCTCGAGTGCTCCTCGAATAGGGAAGCCATGAGGCTCTTGGGTAAGGCGTAACTGTTTATTTGCTTCTTTTATAAGTGGGGACGTGTCCGCTTTATTTTGATTTTTCTAACTCAATGATCCTTTGATTTCCAGGTCGAATGGCATCTCTTTCCGAGCATTTTCTAAAACTGAGGCCAAAGAATGCATCCACTTCTGGTCCCCGAAGCAGGGTTTCCCAGCTCCAGGAGCAAGCTAAGTCTACTGGTCGGGGTAGTGGTTCCCCCTCCTCCTCGAAAAATCCCTCTTCTACTGATCCGGCCCAGATTCTGGTCAACGAACCCGTGGCCAAGAGGAAGCGCGCGGATAGCACTGCGGGTTTACAATTCGAGGGTGATAAAACATCCGTGGGGGTTTTTGTGTTGCCTCCGTGTTATCTAAACCGCGACCTCTTCCGCGGCGGGGACTCCCTCGGCCTGTACGAGGAGAGAGAGAGAGAGAGAGAGAGAGAGAGAGAGAGAGAGAGAGAGAGAGAGAGAGAGAGAGAGAGAGAGAGAGAGGCTATTTTGGATGAAGACAAGGAGCTTCACCGGCAGTGCTTGGCCGATGACGTGGCCGCTGTGATGAGGGTGCTCGAGACGGCCCTGTCTCTTAACGATGATTCTTCGAGTTATCAATCTGCTTTCGATGCGGCCTACACCAAGATCCATAAGTTGAAGGTCAAGAATGAGAAGCTAAAGGGTGACATCCTCAACCACGAGTCAACATATGAGGCCCAAGTCCAGCTTCTCAAGGATTTGAACGAAATGAGGCCTCGGTTGGAGACGACCACGAGGGAGAATGAGCGCCTGGCCGCTCGTAATCTGGAGCTGGAGGGGATGACTGCACCTGTTGAGGACGAGACCGATACCGAGAAAAATATGGTGACTCGGGCGGAATTGATTGCACGTATCCGCTTACTCGAGCAGGACGTCATTGACACTCTTGGATACGGTTTCAACGTTGCCGTCAAGCAGTTTACAATCTTGAATCCAGGGGTCGACTTAGTGGTTGAGGGGGCGGGGCCATTCAACCAAGTTGTTGACGGGAAGATCCTTTATCCTCCGGAGGACAGCGACGGTGAAGACGAAGTTTGAATGTATTTAGTTGAGGGCCTACGTGCCTGTTGTTGTTTTAGGGCCTGCGTGTCCGTTGTTGTTTTAGGGCCTGCGTGCCCCATACTATTCTTTTGATTTTGAGGCTGTCGCGCCTAAGTTGTAAATTTGGACAACGTCGACCCATGTGGTTGACATATTTATAATTGCGTTATTCATTTGTTTTGATAACTTTTTGGATGTGTGTTCCCGACCATTGTGGTCGTCGTTATGAATATTTTCACGAAGTTCATGTTCACGTGGAGATGCTTGTTCGACCCTATCGATTCGACATACTTCGAAATGTGTCGAGTGCGTGGAGCAGCTGTCCGCGGGACGGGCGCATGATCGTGATCGGGGATCCTACGCTCGTGGAGTGAACTGCCCATCGCGAGCTGGGTGTTCTGCCATGTTGGGGTACTTTGACAGTGGGGCTCGATCGAGATGCCCCTGTCGAGCAAGGGTGTCGCTCGTCAATATGAGCGATATCATGCCTTTAATGGTTGGTAGGAAGCGTCCGTACCTCGACACGCCTACGTGGTCGAGATTTTTACCTTTGTCGACTAAAGGTGAATGTTTAACGGCGAAAGTCCTCAGCAGGTGAGGGGCTTTAGCTGTAATATTGTTTCAGCTTTTCAGCGTTCCAGGGTCGAGGAAGTGGCTCTCCATCTAATTTCTCAAGGTAATATGCTTCGGTGCCCGTAGCTCCCCGGACGTGATAAGGTCCCTCCCAGTTTGCGGCCAACTTTCCTTCGCGGGAATCCTTCTGGTTTCTCCGTAAGACTGGGCTACCGACCTGAAATTCGCGTCTTATAACTTTGTTTTCGTGGCGTAGGGCTACCTCCTGTTTCATAGTGGCCTCGCGTAGGGCTTCTCCTGAACGGATTTCTTCTACAAGGTCGAGCTTGTCTTTCAGAGCCTTGTCATTCATCTCCTTGTCGAGGGGCATCTCATTTCGCCTAGATGGCTCCATGATTTCTACCAGGATGACTTCCTCGATGTCGTAGGTCAGTTGGAACGGGGTTTCACCAGTCGTTAAATGGGGCGTTGTATGGTACGCCCATAGAATGCTATGTACCTCCTCGACCCATCCCCTTTTTGCTTCGCCCAATCTACGCTTGAGTCCTCGCAAGATGACCTTGTTTGCGGCCTCGACCTACCCGTTAGTTTGGGGGTGCTCGACTGAGGTAAAATGTTGTTTGGTGCCGAGTTTGGAGATGAAACTTTGAAAGCCTTGGTCAGTGAATTGGGTATCGTTATCGGTGATTAGCGCCTGTGGAATTCCAAATCGGGTGAGCATGTTTCGCTTGTACAAGAGGAGGATGTTATGCGAGGTGATTTTCGCGAGGGCTTCGACTTCTATCCACTTTGTAAAATAATCTATGGCCACGATGAGGAATTTGTTTTGGTACGTCCCTTGAATGAATGGTCTGAGGATGTCCATTCCCCACCAGGAAAATGGCAACGGGGATGACAATATATTCAGCTCGTGTGGCGGGGTGAGGTTCATGTCAGCGTGTCTTTGGCATTTGTCACATCTCTTGACGTGGTCTTTGGCGTCTTGTTGCATTGTCGGCAAGTAATACTCCGCTCGTAGTGCCTTTCTCGCTAGGGATTTTCCACCCATGTGCTTGGCGTTAATCCCTTCGTGTATTTCTCGTAATATCTTGGGGACCGTGGGTTCGTCGATGCACTTCAGGAGTGGGACAAAAAATCCACTGCGATATAGTTTGTGCTCGATCACCACGTAGGATCATGCTCGTCTTTTGGTCGCGGCTGCTTCTCTTTGGTCCGGGGGGAGTTCCCCCCTCGTTAGGAAGTTGAACACCGGGGTCATCCAGCATGAGCTGTCATCGATGGCGTTTACCTTGGGTGGAGTCGGGGTCTTTTTGATGCTCGGGCGAGATAGAGACTCTTGTATGACGGATTTGTTTCCGCCTTTCTTTCTCGTGCTTGCGAGCTTCGAAAGTATATCGGCCCTTGTGTTTTTCTCGCGTGGTACGTGCGAAATTTCTGCTCGGTCGAACTTTTTCATATGCTCCCTGACTAAGTTCAGATATTCGATGAGGCAGTTGTTTTTAGCCTGGTATTCTCCTTGAACTTGGGACGCAACGAGTTGAGAGTCGGTGAAGATTTCTACCTCATGGGCACCTAAATCCTCAGCCAGTCTTAGACCTGCGAGTAGGGCCTCGTATTCTGCCTGGTTGTTCGAGGTCAAAAAGGAGAGGGTGAGCAAATGCTTGACCACCACACCCTCCTCGTTCTCTAGGAGTATTCCGGCGCCGCTCCCGGACGAGCAGGATGCTCCGTCAACGAAGATGATCCACTTGTGCTCTTTCCCTGCGGGGGGGGGGGGGGGGGGGGGGGGTTGTGAGCGGTCATCTCAGTGAAAAAATTGGCCAAAGCTTGTGCCTTTAGGGATTTCCTATTCTTGTATTGGATGTCGAACTCAGAAAGTTCCAAGGACCACTTCAACATTCGACCCGCCATGTCTGGTCAACCCCAGAGCTGTTTTACGGGCTGGTCTATTTCCACTACGATCGTGTGCGCGACGAAGTAGTGTTTAAGCCTTCTCGATGCATTGACGAGGGCCAGAACTACCTTTTCTATCTGTTGGTATCTAACCTCGGGCCCTTAAATCACTTTGCTCGTGAAACAAACGGGTTTTTACCCGTCGAACGTCTCACGGATGAGGGTTGCGCTGACAGCTTCGACCGAGACGGCTAGATATAAAAATAAGGTTTCCCCGTCAATCGGTCGCGATAACAATGGTGGATGCGAGAGGCTTTGTTTCAGATGGAGAAGAGCCCACTCGTATTCCTCGGTCCATTCAAAAGTCGCTTCCTTGCAAAGGTGAGCATGTCATTCAAGACTTGTATGGATTTTTTCGATGTAGGTGTGGGGAGGTCGAAGAAAGCCCGACATTTGTCGGGGTTGGCTTTGATTCCTCGTTCTGTCAAGTAGAAGCCAAGGAACTTGCCCGCCTTGACCCCAAACGTGCACTTCTCGGGGTTAAATCTCATTTTGCATTGCCTTGCTTGAGCAAAGACTTCCCTGAGATGAGCGGTGTGGTCGGCGTCTGCTTGGGACTTGACAATCATGTCGTCCATGTATACCTCGATCATATCGCCAATTTGGTTGCAGAAGACTTTTTTCATCATCCGTTGATACGTTGCTCTTGCATTTTTTAGACCGAGGGCATTACGTTGTAGTAATAGTTGCCCGAGCTGCTCATGAAAGCGGTGCAGTGCTTATCGCCTATTTCCATTGGGATTTGGTTATAGACCGAATAGGCGTCTGTTGTACCCCAAAATTTTCCCTCCCATATTTCTCAATACATGTCAAGTAAGGTCTTCAAATTGCTCAAGGAAGTCCAAGAGTTGACCAGACAAACCCTCTCCTAAGACATTATACCCTAAATTAGGGTTTCATTTTGCATCAAGATGATTGATCCCAAAGGTTCCCAAATTCTCACCATTGTCCTAATATGTTCTCAAGACCATTCATTCCACGTTTCATGCCTTGCACAAGAAGTTTGCCCAGTCAACTGCTCAGATGTTGGAAAATCGATTGTGCTAGGACAAAAGTCAACTGTGGCCCATATACAGTCAAACTTCAAGATTTTTGGTCAACATCCTCATTTTTAAGTATCATTCATCATTTGATCAAGGGTTGATCATGATTCCTCAAGGATTGCTCACAATTAATCAAAACCCAAAAGTTGCTAAATTAGGGTTTTGTAGGAAAAGTCAACTCAACTTTGACCAAGCATAACTTTCTCATATTTTATCCGAAATGACCCATCCAAATCTCATTTTGAAGAGGTTGTAATTCCCTACAATTCATCTTCATCTCCCAAGTTCAAATTTTGCACTCACAAGAAGATATGAATTTGGATATTATAGGTCATTTTGAAAAGTCAACAAAAACACCTTTTGGATCAAAGCTTTATACATGAATATGGAAGACTCAATTGAGATGATACAAAAAGGGTTGCTTAAAGGACATCCTAAGCTTTCTAAAAAGTCCAAGAACACATCTCTAGGGTCAAAATTGAGAGAGTTATGCATTGGCCAAGTTGACCCTTTTTGCAAATTTGCCAAAAGTCAAATGTGTCCAAAATTGCATATTTGCTAAATGGGCCCAACTTTTTATGCTTGCATTGAGTTTGTAATGTGATCCACGACCCATGAGCCATTCCACTTGTCATTCTTTTATTTTTCTTATTTATTTTGATTTTATTTCACTTAAATCAAATAAAATCAATATAAAATAATGAAAATATCAAAAACCAATAAAACCTTGAGATTTTGTGCATGATTAGAGTCATTATACAGCTGGAGACAAAATCAAATCGTGCAAAGATTTCATATGGATAGAAAAATATTGAAAATGCTTGTTTTGGAAAGATTTGGTGCAAGGAATAAATCATGGATCAATCTTCATAAATGGCAAAGATTTGATACAAACTTGAACCCTAATGCACTCTATTATACATAGTGAACAAAGACAGACCAAAAGAGGAGGCTGGAGGCGTGCAAAGGCAGAGAAAAAATTCAAAATTTTCAAGGAAAAAGTGTTGATCGAATCGTGCTCCACGGGCCGTTTCAAAGGTTTCAAAAGATCAATTCAGATTCTTGGATCATCCCTGAAGCCAACAAGATCGTTTGCAAGGCCTGGGACGCTCAGAATCACCTTGAACATTCATACGATTTGCCTATTTTCTTGAATTCGAATATATTGATTCTGGCATGTTTAGCATGATTGATTGGCATATTTATAATCTTTGAGATGTTTGCAAGCTAATGACTATATTCAATTGCATTTTTATTGACTGTACGTAAAACTGCCATAGCTAGGGTTTGTTCTTTGTTTTTAGGGGTTTCTTATACAGGAAAAAATGGGCATTGATAATGGCACCATGATGCTCGTGAGGTTGAAACGAGTTGATTGGTACCATTGGTTTTCATTTATCATGCGCGTATAGGATTTTTGAAATGCACAGGGGCTATACTAACGCTTAATGTCTGTAGGTAAAAGTTACAAAACCTACAGCGGCAGTGGGAGGAAGAAGATGGATATGTGGCGCTCCCTGACTTGCCAGTTTGAATTTCGCGTGTTTTTAAGTTTAACATTTTGTTTTCATTATATAATATTTGTTTATAATTATATGTACAACTAAAACAGCCAGCTCAATTGGCAAGCGTGCAAAGGAGGAATGTATAAGGACCTAGGTTCGATCCCCAGGTCCCTTATTTGCTTCATATTATTTTTCAATGAAGGATCAGGTACACCCCACGCTCCAGCATCCACCATGTGCTACCAGGATCTGACCATCCAATCCACAAATGCGTCAGATCCAACGCCTCCCTCCTGGAAGACCACCATGCGCCCCAGTCAAACGTGCATATGGGATTGGACAAAGTCAAAAGGGCCAGGAGTTGTTGGGCCAAGAAATCAGATTCACATCCCCCCTTTTGCTAAACAATCAGGCCCATTTTTCTTTCTTTTCTATTTATTTATTTTATTTAAATTAATTTGCTTAATTATTGTTTTTTTTTCACAAAAATAATAATTTTTTTCATAAAAATCATAAAATCAAAAATCATAAAAAATTAGAAATAGTTTGTTTTTTTTAATCAAATTTAATTTAACTTAGAAAAATTCTAAATTTTTTTATATAATTAAAACCAATTAGAAAAAATTAGGGTTAGACTCTTGATTTAATATTTATTTCTTTCTCAAAATAAAAATACAAAAAATAGGTTAATTTAATTATTTTTCTTAATTAAAATTAATTAGTAATTAGGTTCTTTTTTATTTCAATTGAGCTTTATTTTCTCAAAATGACAAAAACGACAAAAATGATTTTCCCTTTAAATTACAAATAGATATAATCGAGGGTCAAAGCCCTATTTGTCTCGCATACGATTCTTCACGCATGTTTATTATTTTTCACAATATTAATGTAACTGTCCATGGTATGTAATAGTTTAATCTAGGACTTTCTTTTATTTATCGTCTTTTACAGGTTTTTTTGGCTATGTAATTAATCTCTACCCCGAAGCCTTGTAATAGCGTAGGTTTATTTTCTCGCATTTTAATTCTCGCAAATATTAACTATTTAGATGTATGTTGATAGGATTGTATGACAAGATTGCATGATAATTTAAAACGACTAGAAAACCCTAATATGCAAAGATAATAATTGAAATCAAATCACTCGCACATGTGCACTCCTAGGGTATACTCTCATTTCGGTTGCCTTCAGTAAACGATCATTAAGTATAGGATGTCTTAGTGGTTGCCCTCTTGTCTAAAAAAGATCAAAAGTTCCATTTGAAAATGTTGCCTCGAAAATGTTGCCTCAGAAACGTTGCCTCAAATATGATCTTAAGACTTTAGGGTTATCACTAAGACGTCCTAACATTGCTTTAGTGATCGTACGTCCCTTTTGAATTGACCCTTACAACTCCAACAACGGTGCTACCTATTTCTCAATAGTAGGATAGCATTGTCTAAAGGAAACAAGAATAGAAACGATCTTTTTCGAGTAGGTACTTGCTCAAAAATCAAACTTTTCACACTTACACTTTTCAAAACAATTTTCAAAAAAAAACAACTTCGTCACACCTTTGAGGACTGATACAAAGGTTATCACGAAGTCAAAACTTTTCAAAACAAAGCACGTACACAAGCAATTTTAAAGATGAGCAAGTACCTAAGAGCCCATGGAAAACCATGGATAGGAAGGGTGCTAACACCTTCCCTTTCTATAATCTACCCCCCGTACTCAGAATATCTCGAAAAAGGATTTTTTCTGTACATTTTTTCCTTTCCGATTGGATAAAAAAAAGTCGGCGGAGACTCTTGCTTACCGTGAAATTTTGCGAATAAAAAATGCAAAACGCAAACCAGCATTTTCAAAACAGTCGGTTCTGCCACCGTATCACAGAACTGGCGACTCTGCTGGGGACTAATAAGTGGGGTATACCTTAGGATCTAGTTCATTATAATTGCTTCTCTTGTTTGTTTTGGTTTCTTTACTTTTAAGGGTTTTTGTTTGGGAGTTACTATAGATCCTAACTCGGATCTGGGGACACTTTTTAGGTAAGTAGCAATAAACTATGAGGGAACTGTACGGCGTAGACCGATACGGTTGAAGCAGTAAGCTACGTTGATGTGGCACATTGGTTGGTACCGGTATCCCTTGTGGATAAACGAGGAGAATACGGGGCCGCTGAATGGTGTTGTTAAGCATCAACTGACCTTAGAACCCTTAATCGACCAACTTGGCCATTAGAAAGTAGTGAGATAGCCGGCCTCGGTGTAAAGCTGAGAAATGGTTGATACTCGATGCTACACTCATTGAGACCATACTCTCGAGATAGTTCCAGATGCAAGAAAAGATCACGTGAGCTGAAACCATGACCGATGGAGGATGGTCAGTGATATTGAGATCCCCTAGAACCCGGTTACTTTTGCTAGGATAGGTTGAAACCAACTTAACTTCAAGAGGGTAATACCTTTGACCTCATGCAAGCCTTAAACTTAAGGGCTTTGTGTGACTTGTTTGTCTTTGCCATGCATGTTATCTGTTGTGCCTGTTGTTTTTTTTATCATGACATCTTGCATCATAACATGGCATTCATACTTCATTATACTAACCATTTCAAAGACCAAGGGAATTTATCTTTGTTCTGTTTTGCAGATTATGGCTTTCGTGCGCAGAAATACCATCCGAGTTAACTTTGTCCAAATACCTGCTCAACTTAAAGAGTTAGACTCAAGAGTGTCTGAGACTTCTATGTTAATTAATAGACATGGTCAGCTTCTTAGCCTGGTCACCTCAAATCTTGATGAGCAAATGATGAGTGTACTTTTCCAGTTCTTCGATCTTGTGCATCATTGCTTCACCTTTCCAGACTACCAGCTAGTCCCCACCTTGGAAGAGTTCTCCCACCTATTGGGCATATCCATCCTTGAACAGGTACCCTTCACAGGCATGGAAGAAGCTCCTAGACCAGAAGACATCGCCTCAGCTCTGCATTTGAAACGGGCTGATGTAGTATCCAATTGGGAAACACGAAGCAGGGTCAGAGGTTTCTTAGCCAAGTTTCTGATAGACCAGGCTCAACTATTCTGGGATAGTTTGGATTTTCAGGCTTTCGAAGATATCTTGGCTCTCCTTATTTATGGTTTAGTTCTCTTCCCGAATCCGGATTCCTTTATAGATGTAAACGCTGTCAAGATTTTCCTTTCCTGCAATCCTGTGCGTACCCTACTGGGTGATATCTTGCATGCCCTTTATACTCGTACCGTGCGAAGAAGAGGAACTCCCATGTGTTGCATGTCGTTGCTGTCTAGGTGGTTTATTTCGCACCTCCCCAAGTTTGTGCTGAAGAACGAAGAAGGTTTGGGATGGTCCTACAGAATAATGTCACTTGCGCATACAGACATTCTTTGGTGTTCCCGGACTATGGAAAACACTGTTGTTATTGATTGTTGTGGGGGATACCTTAATGTCCCATTGCTTGGAATCAGAGGGGGTATAACCTACAATCCTTGTCTAGCTTTGTGAAAATTTGGTTGTGCTCGGAGGGATGGTCCCCATGAGCTACTTCTTGAGGATATTGCATTTGACTACAAGGAAGACGTTGAGGAGCATCGCCAGAGGTTTATACGAGCTTGGGGTATGGTGAATAGATCTGACCCCCAAGAGCTAGGACCAAGGACTTCCCTTCCTATGCATCCTTATCTCCAGTGGGTCCGAGCTCATGCCCAGAAGCTTGGGATACCCTATGAAGCTGTATTGCCTGTGATTGTGGAGCCCACCAATGAAGAGGGCATTCCTTACACGGTCCTTTATCCTTACATGCCCACTGATCCTGGGGAGTTGCAGAGGTCTTGGATTCAGCGGAAAGAGGAGAGGGATACTTACCGGGAAAAGCACCACGATCAAGAAAGGAAGATCTTGAAGCTCACCAGGCAGCTCGAGGAAGAAAGAGTGATCAATGACTACATCGAAACAAAGAGGAAGCGTCCATGGGACTTTTGATTTTGTTTTCATAGTTTTTTTAGTGTGTTTTATTTACTTCTTTTGTAACGCCTTAAAGGCATTGTTAAACCTTTTACAAGTTAATCTAATAAAGTTTGTTTATTTTTTTGGTTTGCAAATTTAAATCTCCCAAAGTCTTTGAAATCATTACATGCACATCCCATTATCATGCACGTCATTATAGGTACCATTACAGGTTTCTCATCTTCTTCGCTGTTTATTTAAGCAGAAATGTCTTCTGATCAAGCCATCAATGATCTGCAGGCATAGAACACCCAATTCTAACAGATGTTCTTAAGTTTGGCTAAAGGGCAGGAGGATTTGAAGACCTTGATTCTGAAAGAGAAGAAGAAGAAGAAGAAGAAGAAGAAGGTTGGTATTCTGAACATGGGGAGAAGATTCGGAAAAAGGATAAGACAATCAGCTGATCTGACCTCCTCATCCAAAGACGGGGAGAACCAAGAAAGGACAAAGGACCCTATTCCAGCAGTTTCTGATAATGATACGGATTACGATGATGAATAATATCCTCCTGCTGAGGATAGGTACAAGCAGCTAGAAGACCGTCTGAGTGCTATGGAGATTCAGAAGATCCCTGGTTTGGATTTCGGCGAACTAGGACTGGTATCAGGAGTGGGGATCCCCCATAAGTTCAAAGCTCCAGTTTTTGCCAAGTACGATGGAGTATCCTGTCCAAAACTCCTTCTCCGCTCTTACGTAAGAAAAATCCAACCCCACACTGCTGATAGAAATTTGTGGGTACATTTCTTTCAAGATAGTCTGTCGGGGACTCAACTTGAATGGTTTTATCATTTGGAAGGAGCTAGTGTTCGAAACTGGGAAGACCTTGCTGCTGCTTTTTACAGGCAGTATCAGTATAACACCGACCTTGCTCCCACTCGTACTCAGCTTCAGGGTATGTCTATGGGTGCAAGTGAAGGTTTTAGGGACTATGCTCAAAAGTGGAGATACTTGGCGGGAAGAGTCCAACCCCCTTTATCTGATAGGGAGTTGGTTGACATGTTTCTAGGGACGCTATCTGGTCCATTTTTCAATCATCTGATCGGCAGTTCGTCATCTGGGTTTACTGAGTTGATTTTGACTGGAGAGAGAGTAGAAGCTAGCATTCGAAGTGGTAAAATACAGAAGGATGCTTCATCAAGTGCAGTAAAGAAGCCTTTTACCGGTAAGAAGGAAGCTAGTGCAGTCTACAGCCCGAGGGGCCAAAGCAGACCTGAACATCGTCAAACGGTAAATGATATAGTGATATCAAGACCCGCAGTTTCTCTACAATGCAACAATCAGCAAAGGGTGGAAATACCACAACGATAGTTTACCCGCATCAACATGACTTTGGCTGAAGTTCTGCCTCATCTGTTAAAGTCCAACTTGGCAACCTTGAAAGAGGCTCCCAAGAATCCCAATACTGCTTCTCCCAGATACAACCCCAATGCCCGCTGCGCCTATCACTCTGAAAGTCCAGGTCATGATACAAACGACTATTGGGCTCTGAGGAATAAAGTGCAAGATTTGCTGGAAGGTAAATAGATTGAGTTTGATGCTCCAGAAAAGCTCAATGTTATAATTGCTCCTATTCCCAAGCATGGTCGTGGAGTCAATGTTGTGGACACCGATTCATTTGTAACCTCTATGGAAGAGATTTCTACTCCTTTGATGGCGTTTAAGAAGAATTTGTTGTTGGCCGGTTTATTTCCGGGTTATGGTGAAGGTTGCCACATGTGTACCATTCTGCCTTCCGGTTGTTGTTTATTGAAGTCAGGTGTTCAGCGCCTGATGGATAATAAGGAAATTTTGTTTGAGAAGACTATGATTCCATTTGAAGATGTTGCCATTGTTACCATTTCCGCCAACCCTTCCAAGGTTTCCTCGAGAAAACCTGTTAGGGTTACACCCATTCCAAGAATTTCTCCGTTAATAATCACCGCTCCAGGTCCCATCCCATATACCTCAGATAAGGATATCCCATGGCATTACGGTGCTGATGTATATTACCATGGTGTTAAACTAGATTTGAGGGCTGAAGAAGCCGATATGGATATCAGTAATATTGTTGGGACAAGCAAGGTCACCAGAAGTGGAAGACTCTTTTCTCCCGAGATTTCCCCTCCGACTGTCTACAAACCTGTTGTCATTCCATCTGCTATTACATCAACTACTGTCCTAGTTTCTACTCCAGTTATCACCCCTGTAGCCGAGCCATCTGGGACTCGGGGCAAAGAAATCACAGGTGAGCCTGCCCGGACGGAGGCACCTAAAAAGATCATTGTAGAAACCTCGAAGCAATAAGTAGAGGAAATTTTGAAGATTATTAGGAAGAGCGACTACAACGTAGTCGAGCAGCTGGGGAAGACCCCGTCAAAGATTTCCATGTTATCCTTGTTGTTGTGTTCTGAAGCCCATGCAAAGGCTCTAATTTCATTCCTCAAGACTGCGCATGTGTCGCAGGAAACTTCAGCCGATCAGTTCAAAGATTATGTGGCTAGCCTAACTACTGACAACGGGTTAGGATTTTCAAATGCGGATCTGACTGCTAAAGGAAGAAATCATAATGATGCTCTTCACGTCTCGATCGAGTGCAGGGGAACCACTATGGCCCATGTACTTGTGGATATCGGGTCCTCATTGAATGTTCTGCCAAAGAAAGCATTAGACCGTCTGGACTGTGAAGGTTTGATTCTAAAGCCGAGCAACATTATGGTCAGGGCTTTCGACGGGTCAAAAAGAATGGTGCATGGGGAGGTGGACATCCGTGTTAAAGTTGGCTCTCAGACTTTTGCATCCACCTTCTATGTGATGGATATCAGACCATCATATTCTTGTTTGCTGGGTCGCCCTGGGATTCATAAGGCTGGGGCAGTGACTTCCACGCTCCATCAAATGCTGAAATACCCGATGAAGGGAAAGATCGTCACGGTGCAAGGTGAGGAGGAGTATATGGTGAGTCATCTCAATTCTTTCCTCTATGTGGAGATGGATGGGGAATTCATCGAAACCCCTTGTCAGAACTTTGAATAGGTCCCTCAGACTTTGGCGTCAACTGAAGTTGCTACCAACAAACCTCCGCTAAAGATGGCTTCTCTCAAGGATGCCAGGGCTGTAATTGAAGAAGGTGGGTGTACCAATTGGGGTCAGCTCCCTGATTTCACGCACAAAACTGACAAATTTGGTTTGGGCTTTACTACAGGGGCTCAAAAGGTTGTTAGGCGCGCACGGATTGGAAGACCTCCTCTACACATCAGCAATTGGGGAATTAATGCAATTGAGGACGGTGAATAAGATTCAGACATCGACAGCTGGATCTACCCAACAACCAACGGTGGACCAAATAACTGGACAGTGAAGGACTTCATACCTTTTTCCTTTATTCCGTAGTAATTGACTCTTTGTTTTAAGATTTGTAATAAACAGTTTGAAACGTTACGGCCCGGTGCTTTGCCCGAGGCACCTTGGCTTTGCTTGTGAGGGCTTATTATTTATCAATTTCATATATCATTAATAAAGCATTGGACGTTTCTTGCATTACAAATTTTGCGCTCCTTGTTTTTCTTTTTTTTCTGGCTCTCGCTTTATCAAAACAGCTATTCTCTTACACACACTCACGTATCATAATGCAGATCTATATCCACTCTGGATCCCATTAATAACAACTCTTCTACTTCCAGTTATGACTTTGAAAATCCGATCAACCAAGCTGAGGACGAAGGTGGGGATGATTGTGAGGTGCCTGGAGAACTTGCTAGACTGTTACTGCAGGAAGAAAGGGCCATATAGCCTCATGAAGAGCCAGTTGAATCAGTGAATTTGGGTAGAGTAAGACAAGAAAGAGGTTAAGATAGGTGCGAATCTGGATCCTAGTGTCAAATAAGGGTTGATACAAATGCTACGCGACTATGTTGAGATCTTCGCCTGGTCCTATGAAGACATGCCTGGTTTGGACACTGATATTGTGGTACACCGCCTGCCGACTAAAGAATACTGTCCTCCAGTAAAGCAGAAGGTTCGCCGTATGCGCCCCGAGATGTCTGAGAAAATCAAAGTTGAGGTCATGAAATAGTTCGACGCGGGATTTTTAGCTGTCACTTCTTATCTGCAGTGGGTTGCCAAAGTTGTTCTGGTGCCTAAGAAGGATGGTAAGGTACGGATGTGTGTGGACTATAGAGATCTGAATAGGGAAAGCCCCAAGGATGATTTCCCACTTCCTCACATCGATGTTTTGGTCGACAACACCGCGCAGCACAAGATCTTCTCCTTCATGGATGGTTTTTCTGGCTACAACCAGATCAAGATGGCTCTTGAAGACATGGAGAATACAACCTTCATTACACAGTGGGGCACCTTCTGTTACAAGGTAATGTCGTTCGAGTTGAAGAATGGTGGGGCAACTTATCAGCGTGCCATGGTCGCTTTGTTCCATGACATGATTCACCATGAGATTGAGGTTTATGTTAATGACATGATAGCCAGATCCCAGACTGAGGAAGAGCGCCTAGATCATCTCTAGAAACTGTTTGACAGGTTGAAAACGTACAAGCTGAGGTTGAACTCGAACAAGTGCACCTTCGGGGTAAGGTCTGGTAAGCTGCTGGGTTTCGTCGTCAGTGATAAGGGTATTCAGGTGGACCCTGCCAAGGTAAAAGCCATACAGGAGATGTTGGCTCCCCACACAGAGAAGGAAGTTAGAGGCTTCTTGGGACGTCTAAATTACATTTCCAGATTCATTTCACATCTGACTGCTACTTGTGAGCCAATCTTCAAGAAGTTGAAGAAAGATCAAGTGGTAAAATGGAATGATGAATGCCAGACCACTTTCGAAAGAATCAAGGAATACCTCGAAGAGCCACAATTTTGATGCCTCCAATTGAAGGAAGACCTTTGATCTTATACTTGACAGTACTGGATAATTAAATGGGGTGTGTGCTGGGGCAGCATGACGAGTCTGGCCGAAAAGAGCACGCCATTTACTACCTTAGCAAAAAGTTTACCGACTGTGAGACTCGATACTGATTGCTCGAGAAAACTTGTTGCGCTTTGGCATGGGCTGCTCACCGGCTGAGACAGTATATGCTGACTCACACCACTTTATTGATATCAAAGATGGATCCGATCAAGTATATCTTCGAGAAGCCCACCTTATCCAGAAGAATAGCAAGATGGCAGATGATCTTAACCGAGTACGACATCCAATACACCACCCAAAAAGCAATCAAGGGGAGTGTATTGGTGGATCATTTGGCGCATCAGGCCGTGGATGACTACAAATCCATGAATTTGAGTTCCCGGAAGAGAATATCATGTTGGTGAACGACTGTGAAGAACCTGGACCGGATGAAGGACCTGAGGAAGGATCCCGATGGTCTATGTATTTTGATGGAGCCTGGAACGCGTTAGGTAATGGCATTAGCGCTGTAATTATATCTCCTAAGGGCTGTCATACTCCATTCACCGCCCGATTATGTTTTAACTGCACCAACAATATGGTGGAGTATGAAGCATGTATCCTGGGTCTTCGAGCTTCTGTTGACCTGAGGATTAAGTTCTTGAGTGTATTCGGAGATTCTGCTCTAGTGATCAGTCAGATCAAAGGCGGGTAGGATACGAAGCACCCAAATCTTATTCCTTATAAAGAATATGTACTAACATTGCTCCCACATTTTGAGGAGATAACCTTTGAACACTTCTTGAGAGAGGAGAACCAGTTAGTGGACGCGCTAGCTACCCTGTCTTCTATGTTCAAAGTCAGGTGGGTCAATGAAGCTCCCCAGATTACCATTGAGAGGTTGGACGAACCCGCGCATTATTGTGACATTGATACTGAAGAGGTAGTAGATAAACCCTGGTTTCATGAGGTAAAGAGGTATCTTGAGGCTCAAGAATACCCCGAGGGAGCATCTATTAATGACAAGAAGTTTCTGAGAAGATTCGCTGCAAAATTCTTCATCAGTAATGATATCCTTTATAAGCGTAACCATGATTCAACTTTACTGCGATGTGTGGACAAGAGCGAGGCCGAAAGGATCATGGCAGAGCTACATGAAGGTACCTTCGGAACTCATTCCAGTGGACATAACATGGCAAAGAAAATCCTACGGGCAGGATATTACTGGTCTACTATGGAAGCCGATTGTTATCAGCACTCTCGGACCTGTCATAAGTGCCAAGTCTATGCTGATAAGGTGCATGTACTTCCAGTTCCTCTGAATGTTTTGACAGCTCCTTGGCCTTTTGCAATGTGGGGCATCGACATGATCAGAGAGATCAGACCTACTGCGTCCAACGGGCATCGTTTCATTCTGGTAGCTATTGATTACTTTACAAAGTGGGTCGAGGCAGCTTCCTTTGCTATAGTAACCAAGAACATCATGGCGCAGTTTATCCGACACAACCTAATTTATCGATATGGTGTACCAGAAAGGATCATTACGGACAATGGTACAAATCTCAATAATACAATGATCACCGAGCTCTACAAACAGTTCAAGATACAACATCATAACTCTTCTCCCTACCGGCCGAAGATGAATGGGGATGTTGAAGCAGCTAACAAGAACATCAAGAAGATTGTGCAGAAGATGACGGTGACCTATAAAGACTGGCATGAGATGTTACCATTCGCTCTTCATGGATACCATACCTCAGCAAGGACGTCAACAGGGGAAACGCCCTACTCTCTGGTATATGGCATGGAGGCAGTCCTACCCATCGAAGTCCAGATACCCTCTCTCAGGATTATGAAGGATGCGGGTTTGAAC
The DNA here is from genome assembly GCA_948472305.1 of Vicia faba. NCBI lineage: Eukaryota > Viridiplantae > Streptophyta > Magnoliopsida > Fabales > Fabaceae > Vicia > Vicia faba. The sequence continues at coordinate 1,351,536,804 of OX451737.1, read as the reverse complement.
GAAGACGATTGGATACAAACCCGACTTGATCAGCTGAATCTAATCGATGAAAAGAGACTTACTGCTATCTGTCATGGTCAGACGTATCAAAGGCGAATGATTAAGGCATTTAACAAGAAAGTCAGACGCCAAGAATATCAAGTCGGGGATCTGGTGATCAAACGCATCATACTGCCACAAGGTGATCCCAAGGGAAAATGGACCCCCACATACGAAGGGCCATTTGTGGTTAAGAACATTTTCTCAGGAGGAGCTATGATTTTAACCACCATGGATGGTGACGACCTTCCTCACCCCGTTAATGCAGACATAGTGAAAAGATACTACGCATAATCAAAGACCCGCTAGGTCGACTGGCCTAGGAAAAAATAAGGGCTTCCTGGCGAACCAAAAGGGTTTGGGCAAAAGTAAGGGATGAAAATGAAAAAACATGTACACCCGGCAAGTCGAAAACCTGAAAAGGCGACTTGGGCAAAAAAGGGTATCCCGGTGGACTGAAAACCCGAAAGGGAGGTCCAGGCAAAAATTAGGGATCGAAGCGTAACACTATGTCTCATTGGATCATCTTGCGACCAGACTTCGGTATCGACTATCAAGTTCAGGTGGCGCCAATCAATCTGATCTACCTTCGACCAAGCAGCAAAGTGATGAGACGCTCGAAGATATAAGGGCAATAGCAGAGTTGGAACCCAATGTGATTGTTTCACATAGCTGTTTTTATTTCTTTTCACAAATTGTATAATTTCTATCTTTCGGCGGTGTTCTCTTACTAGGATGTCAGCCTCTTTGTACAAAACGCCTATTACAGGCCAACTTCAAAAATCAATACAATTCATTTTCACAAGAAATTTTAATTTGTTTTTCTTTTTCTATTTTGTTTTGCAAGAACGTCCAATGATTCATTTCTGATATATGCATTCGAGAATAATTACTGCTCATAAATGTTTACATAAGAAACAAAAGACGATTACTCGTAATTCCAAGAACAGGGACAAACAAGAAGTGTCCAAACCTTACAGTTACTCTGCCCATCAGGTACAGAGATAGAGCCAGTTGGAGAACATGGGAAGGGGTACATACACTCCCTACAGAGTAAGAAGTATCCAAAGACAGTGGTGTTAGCTTTCCCGAACAGGACACAACTCTCCCCAACTGAGGTTCACAATCACGAATGAGTCGGCAAAACTTTCCCCAAGCAGAGTGTGTTTATCACCAGCAAACAGAAATTCATCCCCAGCTAAGTTATTTCTCTAAGTCGGCAGATCTATCAACAGAGTATCTCCTCTCCAACAGAGTTATCCCCTACAGAGTTATCCTCATACAGGGTCTCTTTCGGTAGAATATTCTCCAGCCAAGGGGAAAATCCCCGGCACGGTCATCTTTGTACACCACCCCCAACAGAGGTGGAGGAACTATGGTTTTTAGGGCAATCAAGGATTTATTTTCCCCGATTCCGATTATCACGTCAGCATTTCATGTTCATACATCATGACATATGCATACACCACATGTAACATGGTCTCATTTATTTTGAGAACGTTAGCATACAATACATCTCATACATCACATATAACTAACCCTGTATTTACTTCAGGAAAGACGTTGTTATCAACAATTTCCAGCAAGCCCACGATCGACACTCGAAGCTAAACAGAATAATCATCAGCACAACAAAAGCAGCCCTATTATCCAGGCTCTCATATCGAAGTAACCATACTATCCAGGTTCCTTCTCACAGCCCTACTATCCATACTCTCATATCGAAGTAACCCTACTATCCAGGTTCCTTCTCACAGCCCTATTATCCAGGCTTTCATATCGAAGTAACCCTACTATCCAGGTTTCTTCTAACAGCCCTACTATCCAGGCTTTCATATCGAAGTAACCCTACTATCCAGGTTTCTTCTCACATCCCTACTATCCAGGCTTTCATATCAAAGTAACCCTACTATCCAGGTTTCTTCTCACAGCCCTACTATCCAGGCTTTCATATCGAAGTAACCCTACTATCCAGGTTTCTTCTCACAGCCCTACTATCCAGGCTTTCATATCGAAGTAACCCTACTATCCAGGTTTCTTCTCACAGTCCTACTATCCAGGCTTTCATATCAAAGTAAGCCTACTATCCAGGTTTCTTCTCACAACCCTACTATTCAGGATTTCATATCGAAGTAACCCTACTATCCAATTTTCTTCTCACAGTCCTACTATCCAGGCTCTCATATCGAAGTAACCCTACCATCCAGGTTCCTTCTCATAACCTTACTATCCGGGTTCTGTCTCTCTTATCCCCAGACAACAGTCCACAACACTATAAGACCGGGACCCGATCAAACATAATTGATTTCACATTTCTCCAGTAAGTTGAGGTGCAACATATACCCCGACCGAACACAAAAATCACTCCTGTTTCCCAAACCGGAATCATTCCCTAGTATAATAATGGACAACTGAAGCTCCTAAAACTCTATTTCTCTCAAGACAGAGACCAATATTCCCCAGCGAAGTCCTCTTCAATAGCAGGTGCACGGGTTCTCGCAAAGGAATATCTTATGCGATCGACACTTCTTCCAAATGGAATCTATAAGCCCATTCCCGATATCGCAAGACAAGTACCACTTCACGTGAGTGCAAATTTCTGGGCACTCTAGTGTTCAATCATCTTCCACCTTCAGATCACGAAAGGCAGATAAGCCAATCTAAATCCTCAGGTTTAAGAAGATTAAACAGGGGAAGTTGTTGTACCCCAAAATTTTCCCTCCCATATTTCTCAATACATGTCAAGTAAGGTCTTCAAATTGCTCAAGGAAGTCCAAGAGTTGACCAGACAAACCCTCTCCTAAGACAGTCTACCCCAAATTAGGGTTTCATTTTGCATCAATATGCTTGAGCCCAAAGGGTCCCAAATGCTCACCATTGTCCTAATATGTTCTCAAGACCATTCACGCCAAGTTTCATGCCTTGCACAAGAAGTTTTCCCAGTCAACTGCTCAGATGTTAGAAAATCGACTGTGCTAGGGCAAAAGTCAATTGTGGCCCACATATAGTCAAACTTCAAGATTTTTGGTCAACATCCTCATTTTGAAGTATCATTCATCATTTGATCAAGGTTTGATCATTATTCCTCAAGGATTGCTCACAATTCATCAAAACCCAAAAGTTCCTAAATTAGGGTTTTGTAGGAAAAGTCAACTCAATTTTGACCAAGCATAACTCTCTCATATTTTATCCAAAATGACCCATCCAAAGCTCATTTTTAATAGGATGTAATTCCCTATAATTCATCCTCATCTCCCAAGTTCAAAATATGCACTCACAATAAGATATGAATTTGGAATATATAGGTCATTTTGAAAAGTCAACAAAAACACCTTTTGGGTCAAAGCTTCATACATGAACATGGAAGACTCAATTGAGATGAGACCAAAATAGTTGCTTATAGGACATCCTAAGCTTTCTAAAAAGTCAAGTAACACATCACTATGGTCAAAATTGATATATTTATACATTGGCCAAGTTGACCCTTTTTGCAAATTTGCCAAAAGTCAAATGTGTCCAAAATTGCATTTTTGCTAAATGGGCCCAACTTTTTATGCTTGTGTTGTATCCCAAATTTTGACCTAAGATACCATCTCCCATCTGCATCATTACATTGCAAGTGTTTTGACCTATCTTTATCAATTTTCAAAGCAGATTTTAAATTCATAACTTTTTCAAGTCAAGAGCTGTTTATTTTTGAAACGCTAAATTTATTAATTAATCAATGCTAAAACAATGTTTATTTAATTATTTATTATTCTGAATTTAAATAATTGGAATTTATTTTCAGTTATTATATAAATTAAAGAATTATAAATAATAAAGTAAATATTTGAAAAGAAGTTTGTTAATTGATCAATGATGTTTATTTAATTATTTATTATTCTAAATTTAAATAATTGGAATTTATTTTCAGTTATTATATAATTTAAAGAATTATAAATAATAAAGTAAATATTTGAAAAGAAGTTTATTAATTGATCAAACAATGTTTATTTAATTATTTATTATTCTAAGTTTAAATAGTTGAAATTTTATTTTCAGTTATTATAATTTAGAAGAATTATAAATAATGAAGTAAATAATTGAAGAGAAGTTAATTGATCAATGATGTTTATTTAATTATTTATTATTCTGAATTTAAATAATTGGAATTTATTTTCAGTTATTATATAATTTAAAGAATTATAAATGATAAGGTAAATAATTGCAAAGAAGAAAAGAATTAACTGGTAAAATATTGGAGTTCTATTCATTTTATTCTAATTGTTACAATTGTTGTTTAAATACCGTATTTATTTACAACGTATTTACAATGATAATTTTACAATGTTTAAAGTGAAATAAAAGCTATCCTAATTTTTTTCTAAGTTCTAAATCTTCATCTTCTATCCAATACTTCTTTGATGCTCATTTGATTTTACCTGCAAAGAATTAAAAGAAAAGTCAGAAATAAATAGATAATTAAAAGCAGACGATTAATTTAGCGTTCATCATTAAAAGCAAACGGTTGGAATCAGTTTTTTTCCCCTCTTTGCAAATCACGGGATTTCTCCCGGTTCACAAAAAGGGATGTTTATTTATTGATAAATATGAACGCACAACTTAAAATTATGCACAAATTCAATATTTCAAAATCAATTGCACATTTCAATTGTAAACTGCATATTTCAAATAAAATGCATAGTTCAACAGCATATGCAAGTAACCAAGTCAAAGTTACATTTTCAAAGCCAAAGTCCAACGTAAACTACCCAATGTATGGGAAGAGGTCAAAAACACAAGGCTCCATACTGTACAATGCAGATGGCCAAGAGAAACATGTACAGATTAAAACTATGCAAGCAAGTATTTCCTAATTTCATCATTTTCCAGCTTTGCTTTTTCAGAACAAGTACATAACATCTTTTTTTTAATGTCAAACTGTACTAAGGAGAGAGAAGAGAGAAAGAGTGTGGGTTTACAGGTTTTGGCCTTAGGCAGAAAAGGGATAGAAAACAAAACTGCAATAATACAGTAAAAAAAAGGGAAGCATAGAAAGAGGATATAGGCAAACTGAATGGAACAGTAGAGGGCAGAAGTATCAAAGGCAAGAAAATAGTTAAATATACCAAAACCTGAGCTACCAAAGGAGGCCAACCAACTATTATAACGACAACAAACCCTTCAAAAAAAAAGGAGAGAGTTCACAAAACCTGTTTCCTAGCAAAAACAAACCTGCAAAAAGCCATAACCAGCATACTCATAACAAAACCAGTAACGCCCAACAAACCTGAGGCATAAACAAAAACTCTTCAAAAAGCCAGAGTTCACAAACCTGCTGTCCAGCCAAAGCCTTCCCCCTTTCAACAAACGATAACCTGTAACATAAGCCCCAAGGCTACAGAACTTGAAACCATGACCAAAAAGCCAAGTTAACCTGTCAAACTCCAAACCATAACTTGTTTTGGTTCAATGGCAAACATGAAGCAAACCCCTCATAAGAACTTTCAAACAAGTCCAAGCTGTGAACCTGTCCAAGCCATATCAAAAGTCCAACAAGCCTAAGCTATCAAAACCATAAGCCTGCTGATGCATAAGCCGCCCAAAGCAAAAAACCAGAATACCACAACAACACAAACTTTAAAAACCAATGTCCAAACCCATCAAGCCTCAGAAATATTCCATCATAGGCAAATAAAAAGCAACAAAAGCACAGCAAAGAAGAAGAAGAAAAGAAATGTCTTAACCAAGCACAGAAGGGGCAAGTATTCGAAGGTCACAGTCAAGCATACAACGAGGCAATAGGAGAAGAAGAGATAAAGAAGTAAAGAAGCATGCATAAGCAAAGGCAAGGTCAACAGAAGAAGAAGAAAAATATCACATAAGTTTCTCAGGCCCAATCATCATCAAAACATAAAAGTCAAAGGCGAGATATTAGACAAACCGGAGCAAGCCCAGCATCAAGCGCCGTCCCTCACCGCTTTGGCCGCCATAGCTTTTCTCAACCCCTTCCTCCTCCGTCTCCAAAGGTAACATTTCTCCCTCTTTTTCTGTCATATACCTCAAATAACCATAATAATAGGAAGTCAGAATCAAAAATGGATGTAAAAATCACCGCATGCAAAATCGTAATAAAACCCTATTGAGATTCAAAACGAAGTTTACCTTGAATCTGTCGCCCTAGCATTCTCGTTGGAGGGAAGAGGAGGTTTGAAGATGCTGGTGGCCATGGGCAAAGGAACTCAGAGGCGTGGGCATGAGAGCCACGAAGAAGACGAATCAAGAACGCGTGAACGAACGAACGGCGTTGTACCCTCTGCTAACCCTAACTCAAGTAAACAAATATGTTTAACCCTTAAACAAATTATGAAACGTGCGGGCCTAACCTGTTTCCCTGCCTAAAAGCCCAACGATTTCCATTATAACACCCCCCATTCCTGTTTGTTTTGATTAGGCCCCTTAAAAACCCTTTGGCCCATACAATTGTTTATTTACCCCCTTTATTTTTTTAATACCCCTCTTTCTATTTATTTTCTTTTAGTTTTTTTTGAATTTTATTAATTTAGTTTAATTATAAAACTTAATCAAATAGAGGTAATTTAATTAAACAAATTTTAAATAATGTGACCAATTTTTATTAAGTTTAACTTTAGGATTAATTTAGTAATTTTAGTATTCCTTTTTTTAATTAGATTTAAGTTAGTAACTTTTAAAGTTTTAATTTAGTTTATAATTATTTAATAATTCTTAAAATAATACTTTATATTAATATTAAAAAACATATAAAAATAGAAACATATAAAAAACATTTTTATTTTCTTTAATTAATTCTCTTGCTTTGTCCATATTAAAAATAAAAAATATAAAATGCATGTTCACATCCTTTAGTTTGTTATTTAATCATTGTTGTGGTTATCTATCACTTAGCTATTTAATCATTATCTATATACTTTTCTGTTTGATTATTTCATCGTTATTTGGTTATTCTGTTTACGTCTAAATCCAAGAGAAAAAATGATTAAACTTGTTGACTTCATGTCCTCAAGTCCAATCACGCGAATATCTTCATTTCATTAAAACTTAAGACAATTTTTCCCCAAATATTCAATCTTTTCAAAATTTATACCTTTTAAGCCAAAACTTCGACATTAGGTCGTCGTACCTTCAAAAACCCGTCCGTACCCCTTTTCGGCCAAAACAATTTATTTTTAATCAAACGAACATTTTAATAAATAGATATTTCAAAAGGTTCCTATAGAGTACTATAGATACATTGGGTGCTAATACCTTCCCACTGTATAACCAACCCCCGAATCATAGATCTCTTTTCAAAAACGCCTTGTATTTTTATTACTTTTAGAAAGTATTATTTTACATTGCATACTTTAGGGTTTTATTTCGCTCTTTTCCCTTTTCCCTTGGAAATAATAAAGCGCGGTGGCGACTCTTGCTTTTTTGAGACGAATTAATTAATAGTTCGATCTCCGGTTTACCCTGCTACATTTTTTATCGCTACAGCTTGCACTAAGTTTGTAATGTGATCCAAGACCCATGAGCCCTTCCACTTGTCATTCTTTTATGTTTGTTATTTATTTTGATTTTATTTCATTTAAATCAAATAAAATCAATATAAAATAATAAAAATATCAAAAACCAATAAAACCTTGAGATTTTGTGCATGATTAGAGTCATTATACAGTTGGAGACAAAATCCAATCGTGCAAAGCTTTCATATGGACGAAAAAAGATTGAAAATGCTTGTTTTGGAAAGATTTGGTGCAAGGAATATGTGATACGGTGGGAAGAACTGGCTGTTTTTTGGAATGCTGGTTTGCGTTTTGTGTTTGTTTTTGCAAAATGTCGCGGTAAGCAAGAGTCGCCACCGACTTTTATTTTATCCAACAAGGAAAGGAAAAAAGCACAGAAAAAATCCTTTTTTCGAGATATTTCTCGGGTTCGGGGGGTAGATTATAGAAAGGGAAGGTGTTATCACCCTTTCTATCTATGGTTATCCACGGGCTCTTATATATTTGCTCATATTGTTTTCAAAATGGTTTTCTTTGTGCTTTATGGGTTTGAAAATTTTTTTGTTTTAAAACTTCGATTTAACTCTTGCTTATGTCCTCAAGAGTGTATGAAGTGTTTTTGAAAACTTTGTTCGAAAAGGAGTGTAAGTGTGAAAAGAGTTTTGTTTTTTGAAAGAGCAAGTATCTAAGAACCATCTACCTACTCGAAAAAGGAATCATTCTATGCTATCTTTCTTTAGACAATGTTATCCCACTATTGATGAGTAGGTAGCATCGTCGTTGGAGTTTAAGGGTCAATTCGAATTAGGGACTTACGGTCACCAAAGCAATGTTAGGATGCCTTAGCGGTAACCCTAATGTCTTAGATCATTTGTTTGAGGCAACAATATCTGAGGCAACCGTTTCGAGGCAACTATGATCTTTTAGACAAGAGGACGACCTCTAAAACGACCTATACTCAATGATCGCGTACGAAGGCAACCAAATGGGGTGTACCCTAAGAGTGCGCATGTGCGAGTGTGTCGTTTTCAGTCAATTTTATCTTTGTACATGTGAAGAGTGATCTAATTTGATTTTAGGTTAAAACATTCAGTCTTGTCATGCCATCCTATTATCAAACATCTAACAGTTATATTTTGCAGAAATAAAATGCAGAATTTAAATTACAAGGCGTCGGGTATTTACATCGCCAAAGACAAACCCTTTAAAAATAAATAAAGCGATAAATAATAAATAAAAAGTCCTATTAAACTATTACAATCCGGGAGCAAGTACATTAATATGATAAAAATAAATAAATCGCGTGCGGGAAATTAAATCGAGTGCAATTAGGGTTTTGACCCTTTTTGTTAAAGAAGAGATCTTTTTTGTTGTTTTTTATTCTAAGAAAGAAATTAACCTAAATTAATTACTAAATTTATAAATTAATTAATTAATAAAAAAAGTTATTTTTGGGTTTTTGGTATTTTAAGAAAGAAATAAAAATTAATTGGATTAGTAAAAACCTAGTTAAGTCTAATTTAATTTTAATTATTTACAAAAATATGTTAAAGTTATTCTAATTAAAACCTAAGTTAATTTAATTAGTGTTTATTAATAAAATTAAAATTAAAATTTGATTTGATAAAGAAAATATTTTTGTGGTTTTTATTTTATAAAGAAAAGAATTTTTTGATTGGTTAGTAATTAAATAAGAAATAATAAAACAATTAATTAAAACAAAAAAATAAATAGAAGAGAAGAAGGGGTTGGGCCTGAATTTGGAATGCTAATAACAATTCTGAGGCCCAATTGTGTTGGCCCTTTGTTGACTTTTGAGATCAGGTGTTTGTGCGCTGACTTGGCTCCATGGTGGACCTTCAGATCCTGGCCACCAGATTTGGCCTTTGGCCATCTGGCCATTGGATAGATGATAGTGCACGGTGGGCTGCAGGTTCAAACATGCATTGGAATACCTGAAAGGGAAAAATATAGAGAAAGTGGGGGACCTGGGATTCGAACCCAGGTCCTGAAGGAGTTTGGAGCGCTTGCCTTGCCACTACGCTGTGATGATTTGTTTGTTAATAATATACAAAATAATGATAATAAAACAAAATAATGATTATTGGTCAGAACAAAAAAAATATGCGCGCGTGATTTGAATGGGCCAACGATGGGGCGCCACGCATCATCTTCAACCTCATGTCTGTGGCTAAAACAATTCAGACCTATACCAACGGACAGAAGTCCGTAGCTATAAGCCAGGCCATCTTCAAAATTTGCTACGAGCCACAAAAATGCATTTCAACGGCATGGCCATGCTCGTCTTAACCTCCCGGTCCTAACCATTCCCTTCTTGGTGGCCAATTATCCCTGAAATAAAAACGCCTAAAAAAGCTCCAAGAACCCTAGCTATGGTGTTTTGCTTTACAGGTCATGTAAACGAAATTAAATAATGCCAAAAGCTTTGAAATGTTGTGAAGATTAAAAATATGCAGTTAATTTGTTCAAATGATGCAAGAATGGATCAAATCGAATCCAAGAACAGAGCTAGGTAACAAGGGACTTACAGCGTGTTTGGGCGTATGAGAAAGCTTGCTTTTGATCTAGGAAGATTAAGTGAACACCCAGGAAGCGATTGGGATAGGTATTGGCTTCTGAAAATATCTCTAAGCATGATTTCAATCTCAAGCTTTTTGTGACTTTTTTCAAACTTTGTTCTGCCTCTTCTTACAGCCTCTAACCCTCATTTCGATTCCTTTGGCTTCCTTATGTATCATGCTTGGCATTAGGGTAGAAATTATGGACTGAATCTCTCTAAATCAATGCATACATATTTGATTTGATCTCCATTATTAACATTTCCAAATTTGCCAATTTTCAATCTTTTTGCGTATGGTTTGGTGTGATACGAATTTGATGATGTTAATGATGATGATCCAATCCTGAAATAGCCAAAAGATCTCATGTAATCAAAGTTTGGGATTTTATATGATTTTATTTGATTAAAAATGAATAAATTCAATAAAAAATCAAATAAAATAATAAAAATAAAATATGAGCTCATGGCTGAAGCTAGGACACGTGTGAAATGATGCAAGCTAAAATCAAGTGGAAACGAATGGGCCCATTTGACAAAATTTGAAGTTTTGGGGATAGTTGACTTTTGGAAATTTTGCAAAAATTCCCAACTTCAAAAATGCATAACTTATTCAATTTTGAACTTTTGGAAGTGTTCTTGGACTTTTTAGAAATCTTGAGATGTCCTCTAACCAACCCTTTTGGTCTCATATCATTTTGATATTCCATTCTCAAGTTATAAGCTTTGGCAAAAAAGGTGTTTTTGTTGACTTTCAAAAATGACCTATAATGTCTAAATTTATAACTTCTTGTGAGTGCATTTTTTATCTTGGGGTATGAAGATGGACTGTGGGAAATTGCATCCTCTTCAAAATTAGATTTTTATGGGTCATTTCTCATAAAGTATGAGAAAGTTATGCTTGGTCAAAGTTGAGTTGACTTTTCCTACAAAACCCTAAATTAGCAACTTTTGAGTCTTGATGAATTTTGAGCAATCCTTGATGAATCATGATCAACCCTTGATCAAATTATGAAATATCCTTCAAAATGAGAATGTTGGCAAAAAATCTTGAAGTTTGACTGTTTGTAGGTCACAGTTGACTTTTGCCCTAGCACAGTCGATTTTTGGACCCTTTGAGCAATTGACTGAGCAAACTTCCTCTACAAGGCTTGAAAGTTGACATGGATGATCTTGAGAGCATATTAGGACATTATGGAGCACTTGAGGTCATTTTGACTCAAAGATCTTGATGCAACACAAAACCCTAATTTGGGGTTGACTGCCTTAGGAGATGACTTGTCTGACCAACTCTTGAGCAAACTTGAGCAACTTGGAGATTTTCCTTGCAATGTCTTGAGCAATATGAGAGGGAAAATTTTGGGGTACAACAGCTTCCCTGTTCAATCTTCTTAAACCTGAGGATGTAGATTGGCTTTTGTGCCTTTCGTGATCCAAAGGTGGAAGATGATTGAACACTAGAGTGCCCAGAAATTTGCACTCGCATGAAGTGGTATCAGCCTTGTGATGTCGGGAATGGGCTTACAGATGCCATTTGGAGACTGCTGGCGGGAGGATGGGCTTAAAGATGCCCTCTGCATGAGTGTCGATCTTATGAGATATTCCTTAGCGAGAACTTGCATACCTGTTGTTGTGGAAGATTTCGCTGGGGAAGTCTGGTCTTTGTTGAGATTTAGGAACTCGCTTGTACCTCAGCTGAGAGAACATCTCTGCTGAGTTTTATGAACTTGTCCGTAATTCAACTGGGGGAAATCTGTCGAGTTTTAGAACCTTATTTGTAATTCAACCAAGACTGATTCAATTGAGATTTAAGAACCGGTCAGTACTTCGACTGAGGAGAATTGCCGAGATTTAGAACCTTATCTGTAATTCAACCGAGACTAATTCAGTTGAGATTTAAGAATCGGTCAGTACTTCGACTGAGGGAAACATCTTCATCGAGATCTAGGAACTGTATGTACTTCAACGGAGGATAATTTTATTGAGATTTAAGAACTCGTCCACACTACGACGGAGGAAAATTGCCGAGATTTAGAACCTTATCTGTAATTCAACCGAGGATAATTCAGTTGAGATTTAAGAATCGGTCAGTACTTCGACTGAGGGAAACATCTTCATCGAGGTCTAGGAACTGTCTGTACTTCAATGGAGAATAATTCTGTTGAGATTTAAGAACTCGTCCACACTACGACGGAGGAAAATTGTCGAGATTTAGAACCTTATCTGTAATTCAACTGAGACTAATTCAGTTGAGATTTAAGAATCGGTCAGTACTTCGACTGAGGGAAACATCTTCATCGAGATCTAGGACTTGTCTGTACTTCAACGGAGGATAATTCTGTTGAAATTTAAGAACTCGTCCACACTTCGACGGAGGAAAAATTGTCGAGATTTAAAACCTTATTTGTAATTCAACCGAGACTAATTCAGTTGAGATTTAAGAACCGGTCAGTACTTCAACTGAGGGAAACATCTTCATCGAGATCTAGGACTGTCTGTACTTCAACGGAGGATAATTCTGTTGAGATTTAAGAACTCGTCCACACTTCGACGGAGGAAAATTGTCGAGATTTAGAACCTTATCTGTAATTCAACCGAGGATAATTCAGTTGATATTTAAGAACCGGTCAGTACTTCGACTTGGGTAAAAGCTTCATAGCTGAGAACTTAACTGCATCCTTCCTGAAAAGTAAAGGTCATTCATATGAAATGCATGATATATGTCAAGCAATGATGTTCTCCAAATAAATGAGATTGTGTTGCATGATGCGTATATGCATGTGTCATGATGTATGGGAATGTAATGTTTTTAGCTGGGGAAAATAAATCTCGGATAGCTGCTGGAGAAAAGAGTTGAATTCTTCGTTTCCGCTGGGGATGGAGAATGAAGATGATTGCGAGAATAAACCTGCATGAGAGGATAACTTTGTTGGGGAATAAACTGATGAGGAGATTACTCTGTGGGGAAGAGATGTTCTGTAGAGGATTCCACTGATAGATTCCACTAGGGATGAATTACTGTTACTGGTGATATTGAATCCTGCTGGGGATTTGAATTCTGTTTGTGAAAGGAAAGAACTTCGTTGGGGATGATCTTTTAGTTGCGACTTCACTGGGGGATAACCTTTTAGACTCTTATGGGGATAATCCTTTGAGCTATGCTGGGGACAACCTTCCAAAGTCTAGTGGGGATGATTCTCCAAATTCCACTAGGGAAGCTTTTTCAGACTGTGTTGGGAAAATTTTAAACTCCACTGGGGATATCTTGTATTCTGCCGGGGAAGATTCTTATACTCCACTGGGGGATATTAAGACCTTTCAGTGCTGACGGTGAATAAACTCTGCTTGGGGAGGATATTACTGATTCATTTACAGTTGCAAGTCTCAGCTGGGGAGAGCTATCATTATTGTCTTTTCCTTACTCTGCGGGGAATAAAAGTATCTTAGCTATATTCTTCAGTTGAATTTACCTTATACCTGGTGGATAGAGCAATTGTACAGTTTGGACAATTCTTATTTGCCCTTGTTTCTGATATTGCAAGTAATGGTCTTTTGTTTTGCATGTAAATATTTATGAGCAGCAATTAATGTCAAATGCATATATCAAAAATGAACATTGGACGTTCTTTGCAAAACAAAACAGAAAAAGGAAAAACAGTTTGAAATTTCTCTGAAAATGAATTGTATTGATTTTGAAGTTTGGCCTGTAAATAGGCATTTTTGTACAAGAGGCTGACGTCCTAGTAAGAGAACGCCGCCGAACAAATAGAATTTATACAATTTGTGAAAAAGAGAACAAAACAGCTATGTGAACAATCCCACTGGGTTCCAACTCTGCTATTGTCTTTATGTTCTCGAGCATCTCATCACTTTGCTGCTGGTTGAAGGTAGATTAGATTGATTAGTGTCGTTTGAGCTTGATAGTCGATACCGAAGTCTGGTTGCAAGGTGATCCAATGAGACATAGTGTTACGCTTTGATCCCTAATTTTTTCCTGGACCGCCCTTTCGGGTTTTCAGTCCACCGGGATACCCTTTTTGCCCAAGCCGCCTTTTCAGGTTTTTGACTTGCAGGGTGTACAGATTTTTCATTTTCATCCCTTATTTTTGCCCGAACCCTTTTGGTTCGCCGGGAAGCCCTTATTTTTGCCTAGGTCAGTCGACCTAGCGGGTCTTTGATTATGCGTAGTATTTTTTCACTATGTCTGCATTGACGAGGTGAGGAAGGTCGTCACCATCCATGGTGGTTAGCATCATAGCTCCTCTTGAGAAAATGTTCTTAACCACAAATGGCCCTTCGTAAGCAGAGGTCCATTTGCCCCTGGGATCACCTTGAGGTAGGATAATGCGCTTGATTACCAGATCCCCAACTTGATACTCTTGTAGTCTAACTTTCTTGTTAAATGCCTTGATTATTCGCTTTTGATACGTTTGACCATGACAGATAGCAGTAAGTCTCTTTTCGTTGATTAAGTTCAACTGATCAAGCCGGGTCTGGATCCAGTCATCTTCGCTCAAACCTGCATCCTTCATAATCCAAAGAGAGGGTATCTGAACTTCAATGGGCAAGACTGCCTCCATGCCATATACCAAGGAATAGGGTGTTTCCCCCGTTGACGTCCATGCTGAGGTACGGTACCCATGAAGAGCAAATGGTAACATCTCGTTCCAATCTTTGTATGTCACTGTCATCTTCTGCACAATCTTCTTAATGTTCTTATTAGCCGCTTCAACAACCCCATTCATCTTCGGCCGGTAGGGAGAAGAGTTGTGATGATGTATCTTGAACGGCTTGCAGAGCTCGGTGATCATCTTATTATTGAGATTTGTACCATTGTCCGTAATGATCCTCTCTGGAACACCATATCGACAAATCAGATTATGCCGAATGAACCGTGCCACGGCGTTCTTGGTTACCGTAGAAAAGGAAGCTGCTTCAACCCACTTTGTAAAGTAATCAATTGCTACCAGGATGAAACGATGTCCGTTGGACGCTGTAGGTCTGATCTCGCCGATCATGTCAATGCCCCACATTGCAAAAGGCCATGGAGCTGTCAAGACGTTCAGAGGAACTAGAGGTATGTGCACCTTATCGGCATAGACTTGGCACTTGTGACAGGTCTGAGAATGCTGATAACAGCCGGCTTCCATTGTGGACCAGAAATATCCTGCCCGAAGGATTTTCTTTGCCATGGTGTGTCCACTGGAATGAGTTCCGAAAGTACCTTCATGTAACTCTGCCATGATCCTTTCTGCCTCGTTCCTATCCACACATCGCAGTAAGGTTGAATCATGGTTGCGCTTGTAAAAGATACCATTGCTGATGAAGAACTTCGTCGTGAACCTCCTCAGAAACTTCTTGTCATTAACAGATGCACCCTCGGGGTACTCCTGAGCCTCAAGATACCTCTTCACCTCATGAAACCAGGGCCTATCTGCTACCTCTTCAGTCTCAATATCACAGCAATGTGCAGGTTCGTCCAACCTTTCAATGATAATCCGGAGAGCCTCGTTGTCCCAGTTGACTTTGAACATAGAAGACATCATAGCTAGCGCGTCCGCCAACTGATTCTCCTCTCTAGGGAAATGTTCAAAGGTTATCTCCTCGAAATGCGGAAGCAACGTCAATACATACTCCTTGTAAGGAATAAGATTTGGGTGTTTCGTATCCCACTCGCCTTTGATATGACTGATCACGAGAGCGGAATCTCCGAAGACACCCAAGAACTTAATCCTTAGATCAATAGCTGCTCAAAGACCCATGATGCATGCTTCATACTCCGCCATATTGTTGGTGCAATTGGAACATAGTCGGGCGGTGAACGGAGTATGAGAGCCTTTAGGAGATATGATCACGGCGCAAATGCCATTACCCAAAGCGTTCGAAGCTCCATCAAAGTACATAGACCATCGGGATCCCTCTTCAGGTCCTTCATCCGGTCCAGGTGTCTCACAGTCAGTCACTGTCATGATATTCTCGTCCGGGAATTCAAAGTTCATAGACTGGTAATCATCCACTGCCTGATGTGCCAAATGATCTACCAACACACTTCCCTTAATTTCCTTTTGGGTCGTATATTGGATGTCATACTCAGTCAATATCATCTTCCATCTTGCTATTCTTCTGGACAAGGCGGGCTTCTCGAAGATATACTTGATTGGATCCATCTTTGATATCAATAGGGTAGTGTGAGTCAGCATATACTGTCTCAGCCGGCGAGCAGCCCATGCCAAAGCGCGGAAAGTTTTCTCGAGCAACGAGTATCGGGTCTCGCAGTCGGTAAACTTTTTGCTAAGGTAGTATATAGCATGCTCTTTTCGGCCAGACTCGTCATGCTGCCCCAGCACGCACCCCATTGAGTTGTCGAGTACTGTCAAGTATAAGATCAAAGATCTCCCTTCAACAGGAGGCATCAGAATGACTGGCTCTTGGAGATATTCTTTAATCCTTTCGAAAGCGGCCTGACATTCATCATTCCATCTTACCACTTGATCTTTCTTCAGTAGCTTGAAGATTGGCTCACAAGAAGCAGTCAGGTGTGAGATGAATCGGGCAATGTAGTTCAGACGTCCCAGAAAGCCTCTGACTTCTTTTTCTGTTCGGGGAGCTGGCATTTCCTGTATGGCCTTCACCTTTGCAGGATCCACTTGAATACCTTTATCGCTTACGATGAAACCCAGCAGTTTACCAGATCTCACCCCGAAGGTGCACTTGTTCGGGTTCAACCTCAGCTTGTACAACTTCAACCTGTCAAATAACTTCTGAAGGTGGTCAAGATGTTCTTCCTCAGTCTGGGATCTTGCAATCATGTCATCAACGTATACCTCAATCTCGTGATGGATCATGTCATGGAACAAAGCGACCATGGCGCGTTGATACGTTGCATCAGCATTTTTCAATCCAAAAGGCATGACCTTGTAGCAAAAGGTACCCCATTGAGTAACAAAGGTTGTCTTCTCCATGTCTTCGGGAGCCATTTTAATCTGATTATAACCGGAGAAACCATCCATAAAGGATAAGACCTTATGATGTGCGGTGTTGTCAACCAGAACGTCGATATGAGGCAGAGGGAAATCATCCTTGGGACTTGCCCTGTTCAGATCCCTATAGTCAACACACATCCGAACTTTACCATCCTTTTTCGGCACAGGAACCACGTTGGACACCCACTGTGGGTAAGAAGTAACCGCTAGAAAACCAGCGTCAAACTGTTTCATAACTTCAGCCTTGATTTTCTCAGACATCTCCGGGCGCATTCAGCGGACTTTCTATTTCACTGGAGGACAGTCTTCCTTGGTAGGCAGGCGGTGAACCACAATATCGGTATCCAACCCAGGCATATCTTCATAAGACCAGGCAAAGATCTCAACATAGTCTTGCAACATCTGAATCAACCATTGCTTAACACTAGACTCTAGATTAGCACCGATCTTGACCTTTTTCTTGTCTATCTCTGTACCCAGATTTACCGTATCCACTGGTTCCTCATGCGGTTGAATAACCCTCTCTTCTTGGAGTAGCAGTCTAGCAAGCTCACCAGGCACTTCGCGATCATCTTCACCTTCGTCTTCGGCTAAGTTGATCGGACTTTCGAAGTCATAATCGGCAGTAGCATAGTCATTATCAGTGGGATCCAGAGTGGATGTAGACCTGTATATGTGAGTGTGTGAAAAATAGCTGTTTTGAAATATATAAGAAAGAAGAAAAAAAGGAGCGCAAAATTTGAAATGCAAGAAACGTCCAATGCTTTTATTAATGATATATGTATATGACACACATAAAGCCCTCACAAATGAAGCCATGGTGCCCCGGGTAAGACACCGGGCCGTAAAGTTTAAAAAATTGTCTGTTACAAATTCAAAACAAAAGTCTCATTACTGGGTAATAACAGAAACAGGCATAGAATCCTTTGTCGTCCAATTGCTTAGTCCACCATCAGCAGTCGGGTATATCCAACTGTCAATATCAAACTCTTCATCATCGTCATCCGCGATAGCATTCACCCATGCGCCATGTTTAGGCTTTTCTGGTGCTCCGAACTCAATCTCCTTCGCATCAATCAAGTCCTGTACTTTGTTCTTCAAGACCCAGCAGTTATCTGTATCATGCCCCGGGCTATCAAAATGAAAAGCACAACGGGCATTCGGATCATACATGGGTGATGCAGTGTTGGGAGTCTTCGGGGCCTCCTTTAGAATCACCAAGTTAGTTTTCAATAACTGTGGCAGAATTTGGGATAAAGTCATGTTGAGCTGAGTGAACTGTCTTCGAGGTCTCTCGGCCCTTGGCTGATTGTTGCGCTGAGGAGCAGCAGCAGGTCTTCATATAACAACCGCATTAACAGCTTGGCGGTGTTCAGGTCTTTTCTGACTTTTCGAACTATAAACAGCACTGGACTCTTTCTTAAAAGGCTTCTTCTCGGTGCTTGATGAAGCACCCTTCTGTATTTTATCAAATTTGATACCATCCTCAATTCTTTCCCCGGTCATGATCAACTATGTAAACTCGGATGATGAACTTCCAATCAGATGGTTGAAATACGGACCAGACAAGGTCCCCAAAAACATATCCACTAGCTCCCTATAAGCCAAGAGTGGTTTCACTCTTCTAGCAAGGTCCCTCCACTTCTGAGCATAATATTTGAAACCTTCGCCCGCACCCATAGACATACCCTGGAGTTGGGTACGCGTGGAAGTAAGGTCGGCATTATATTGGTACTGCTTGTAGAAAGCAGCGGCCAAATCTTCCCAATTACGGATACTAGCTCCTTCTAACTGGTAAAACCATTCAAGCTGAGTCCCTGAAAGACTGTCTTGAAAGAAGTGGATCCAGAGATTCTTGTCAGCGGTGTACGGCTGAATCTTCCTAACATACGACCGGAGGTGCGGTTTTGGGTAAGAAACCCCGTCGTATTTAGAAAAGGTTGGTGCTTTAAATTTATGGGGGATCACCACCCCAAATGACAGACCCAGATCACCAAAGTCCAGACCAGGTACCTTCTGAATTTCCATCGCACTCAACCGGTCTTCCAGTTGCTTATACCTATCCTCAGCCAGAGGATACTGGTCTTCATCGAAGTCAGTCTCGTTGTCTGAAACCACAGGGCTAGGAGCCCTCCTTTCTTCCTGATTAACTTTCCCTCCATATGAGGGGGTCAAATCAACCTCTTCTCGCAAATCGTTTCCGAATCTGCGACCCATATTGAAAAGGACCGTCTTCTTCTTCTTCTTCTTTTTCTTCTCTTTCAAGATAAGGGCCTTCAGATCTTGCTGACCCTTAGCCAGGTTCATGAACAATTCCTGGAACTGGGCGTTTTGAGCTTGCAGAGCCTTGATGGCTTGTTCAGTTGATGGTTCAGAAGACATGGTGCTGAAATAAATAGCGAAGAAGATGAGAAAAACCTGTAAGGGTACCTGTTATGAGGTGCATGGAATGAAATATGTATGATATGATTTCAAAGACGTCGAGAGATTCAAATTCGTAAACCAGAAATGAAACACACTTTTATTAGATAAACTTTGAATTTAATTGTTCAAAAGATGCCCTTAAGGCGTTACAAAAAGGACATACTGAAAAGTAAATTAAAACTAGAAATAACAAAAAGACAATCAGTGCTCCCATGGTCGTTTCTTGTCGGTGCGGACATAGTCATTGAGGATCCGCTCGTTCTCCAGCTGCCTTGTCAACTTCTGAATCTTCTGCTCTTGCTCGTGATACTTTTCCCGGTAAGTATCCCGCTCTTCTCTCAGCTGCATCGAAGATCTATGTAATGCCCCAATGTCAATAGGCATGTACGGGTGGAGAATGGTAGGAGGAACCCCTTCTTCATCAACAACCTCAACAATGATAGGCAAGACGACTTCATACAGAATTCCCAGCTTTTGGGCACGGATACGAACCCATTGGAGATATGGCTCCATCGGAAGAGAAGTCTTTGCACCCAACTCGTGCGGATCAGACCTGTGTACTCTATCCCAAGCTCTTATGAATCTGCAGCGTTGCTCGTCACTATCCCCTTGGAAATCAAAGACAATATTAGGCATTAGTAACTCATGAGGTCCTTCTCTTCTAACTCGCCCAAACTGACATAAGGTCGAGCACAGATTGTAAGTGATTCCTCCATTAGTTCCTATCAGTGGAACATTGGGATACTCCCCACAACGATCAATAATGGCCACATCTTCCATGCCCTTGATAGTCCAAATGATGTCATTATGGGAGAGAGACATAATCCTATAGGCCCAACCATGCCTTCCTTGTTCTTCAAAACTAATTTGGGGAGGTGAGAAATAAACCACCTCGCCAGAAATGGTGCACAGCTCATAAGGGTTCCTTACTTCCGAGCAGTACGGGCATAAAGAGAATGAAGAATGTCACCCAAGAGAGTGGGTACAGGATTACCGGACATAAAAATCTTTACTGCATTCACGTCAACGAAAGCATCTGAGTTAGGAAACAATACCAAACCATATATGAGAAGAGCCAGAATGTCTTCAAATGCCTGGAAGTCTAGACTGTCCCAGAACTGATTAGCTTTACCAACCAAGAATTTAGCCAAGAATCCCTTTGCTCCACTACGAGTCTCCCAATTGGACATTACCTCAGCCTTTGTCAGTTGGAGGGATGAAGCAATCTCTTCTGGCCTAAGGATATTCTCCCAACCTGTGAACGGGGTCTGCTCCAGAATAGAGATACCAAGCAGATCAGAGAACTCTTCCAAGGTAGGGACCAACTGGTATTCCGGAAAAGTAAAGCAATGGTACAGTGGATCAAAGAACTGGACTAAGACACTCATCATCTGCTCGTCCAATTTAGAAGTGACCAAACCCAAGAGGTGACCATGTCTTCTGATAAAGTAAGTAGTATCTGAAACCTTTGCAACCAATTCCTTAAGCTGAGTGGGAATCTGGACAAAGTTGATCCGAATAGTATTCCTACGCATGGGTGCCATGGCCTACAAAACAGAACAAAGATGAATCCCTCCTGTCTTTGAAATAGGTTAGTCCAATGCAAGATGCATGCAATGTCATGATGTCATGATGTCATGATATAAAATACACCACAAGTATCCACAAATAGCAAACATGGTAAAGGCACATAAGTCACACAGAGAGCCCTTAGATTTCAGGCTGGAAAGGAGTTTAGGCACTACCCTCTTTCAGTTCAGTTGGTTCAAACCTGTCCTAAAAATAGTAAACGGGTTCTAGAGGATCTCAATATCACTGACTACCCTCGATCGGTCATAATTCCAGTTTAGCAACCTTTTCTTGCGGCCGGAATCATCGCGAGAGTTTAGTCTTAATGAGTGTAGCATACTCCTACTGTTATATGGCCAAGTTGGTCAATTTAAAGGTTCTAAGGTCAGTTGGTGCTTAATGACCCCTTAGCAGACCCATATTCTCCTCGTTGCGCCACAAGGGATATCGGTACATACTAAAGTGCCACACCAACATAGCTACTGCTTCAACCGTATCGGTCTACGCCGTACAGTTCCCTCACAGTTAATTGATACTTACCTAAAGGGTGTCCCCCAGATCCGTGTTAGGATCTATAGTAACTCTGATACAAGCCCATAAATATAAAGCATACAAGTCAAGCAATTGAAAACAATATGAACTATTCCTAAGTTACACCCTACTTATTCTTTATTCCTCAGCAGAGTCGCCAGTTCTGTGATACGGTGGGAAGAATTGACTGTTTTTTGGAATGTTGGTTTGCGTTTTGTGTTTGTTTTTGCAAAATTTCGCGGTAAGCAAGAGTCGCACCGACTTTTATTTTATCTAACAAGGAAAGGAAAAAAGCACATAAATATTCCTTTTTTCGAGATATTTCTCGGGTTTGGGGGGTAGATTATATAAAGGGAAGGTGTTAGCACCCTTTCTATCTGTGGTTATCCACGGGCTCTTAGATATTTGCTCATATTGTTTTCAAAATGGTTTTCTTTGTGCTTTGTGGGTTTGAAAAAGTTTTTGTTTTAAAACTTCGATTTAACTCTTGCTTCTGTCCTCAAGAGTGTATGAAGTGTTTTTGAAAACTTTGTTCGAAAAGGAGTGTAAGTGTGAAAAGAGTTTTGTTTTTTTAAAGAGAAAGTATCTAAGAACCATCTACCTACTCGAAAAAGGAATAGTTCTATGCTATCTTCCTTTAGACAATGCTATCCCACTATTGATGAGTAGGTAGCATCGTCGTTGGAGTTTAAGGGTCAATTCGAATTAGGGACTTACGGTCACTAAAGCAATGTTAGGATGCCTTAGCGGTAACCCTAATGTCTTAGATCATTTGTTTGAGGCAACAATATCCGAGGAAACCGTTTCGAGGCAACTATGATCTTTTAGACAAGAGGACGACCTCTAAAATGACCTATACTCAATGACCGCGTACAAAAGCAACCAAATGGGGTGTACCCTAAGAGTGCGCATGTGCGAGTGTGTCGTTTTCAATCAGTTTTATCTTTGTACATGTGAAGGGTGATCTAATTTGATTTTAGGTTAAAACATTCAGTCTTGTCATGCCATCCTATTATCAAACATCTAACAGTTATATTTTGCGGAAATAAAATGCAGAATTTAAATTACAAGGCGTCGGGTATTTACATCGCCAAAGACAAACCCTTTAAAAATAAATAAAGCGATAAATAATAAATAAAAAGTCCTACTAAACTATTACAATCCGGGAGCAAGTACATTAATATGATAAAAATAAATAAATCGCGTGCGGGAAATTAAATCGAGCGCAATTAGGGTTTTGACCCTTTTTGTTAAAGAAGAGATCTTTTTTGTTGTTTTTTATTATAAGAAAGAAATTAACCTAAATTAATTACTAAATTAATAAATTAATTAATTAATTAATTAAAAAGTTATTTTTGGGTTTTTGGTATTTTAAGAAAGAAATAAAAATTAATTGGATTAGTAAAAACCTAGTTAAGTCTAATTTAATTTTAATTATTTACAAAAATATGTTAAAGTTATTCTAATTAAAACCTAAGTTAATTTAATTAGTGTTTATTAATAAAATTAAAATTAAAATTTGATTTGATAAAGAAAATATTTTTGTGGTTTTTATTTTATAAAGAAAAGAATTTTTTGATTGGTTAGTAATTAAATAAGAAATAATAAAACAATTAATTAAAACAAAAAAATAAATAGAAGAGAAGAAGGAGTTGGGCATGATTGGAGTGCTAATAGCAATTCTGAGGCCCAATTGTGTTGGCCCTTTGTTGACTTTTGAGATCAGGTGTTTGTGCGCTGACTTGGCTCCATGGTGGACCTTCAGATCCTGGCCACCAGATTTGGCCTTTGGCCATCTGGCCATTGGATAGATGATAGTGCACGGTGGGCTGCAGGTTCAAACATGCATTGGAATACCTCAAAGGGAAAAATATAGAGAAAGTGGGGGACCTGGGATTCGAACCCAGGTCCTGAAGGAGTTTGGGGCGCTTGCTTTGCCACTACGCTGTGATGATTTGTTTGTTAATAATATACAAAATAATGATAATAAAACAAAATAACGATTATCGGTCAGAACAAAAAAAAATGCGTGCGTGATTTGAATGGGCCAACGATGGGGCGCCACGCATCATCTTCAACCTCATGTCCGTGGCTAAAACAATTCAGACCTATACCAACGGACAGAAGTCCGTAGCTATAAGCCAGGCCATCTCCAAAATTTGCTACGAGCCACAAAAATGCATTTCAAGGGCATGGTCATGCTCGTCTTAACCTCCCGGTCCTAACCATGCCCTTCTTGGTGGCCAATTATCCCTGAAATAAAAACGCCTAAAAAAGCTCCAAGAACCCTAGCTATGGTGTTTTGCTTTACAGGTCATGTAAATGAAATTAAATAATGCCAAAAGCTTTGAAATGTTGTGAAGATTACAAATATGCAGTTAGTTTGTTCAAATGATGCAAGAATGGATCAAATCGAATCCAAGAATAGAGCTAGGTAACGAGGGACTTACAGCGCATTTGGGCGTATGAGCAAGCTTGCTTTTGATCCAGGAAGATTAATTGAACACCCAGGAAGCGATTGGGATAGGTCTTGGCTTCTGAAAATACCTCTAAGCACGAGTTCGATCTCAAGATTTTTGTGACTTTTTTAAAACTTTGTTCTGCCTCTTCTTACAGCCTCTAACCCTTATTTCGATTCCTTTGGCTTCCTTATGTATCATGCTTGGAATTAGGGTAGAAATTATGGACTGGATCTCTCTAAATCAATGCATACATATTTGATTTGATCTCCATTATTAACCTTTCCAAATTTGCCAATTTTCAATCTTTTTGCACATGGTTTGGTGTGATACGAATTTGATGATGTTAATGATGATGATCCAATCCTGAAATAGCCAAAAGATCTCATGTAATCAAAGTTTGGGATTTTATATGATTTTATTTGATTAAAAATGAATAAATTCAATAAAAAATCAAATAAAATAATAAAAATAAAATATGAGCTCATGGATGAATCTAGGACACATGTGCAATGATGCAAGCTAAAATCAAGTGGAAAAGAATGGGCCCATTTGACAAAATTTGATGTTTTGGGGATAGTTGACTTTTGGCAATTTTGCAAAAATGCCCAACTTCAACAATGCATAAATTCTTCAATTTTGAAATTTTAGAAGTGTTCTTTGACTTTTTAGAAAGCTTGAGATGTCCTCTAACCAACCCTTTTGGTCTCGTCTCATTTTGATATTCCATGATCAAGTTATAAGCTTTGGCAAAAAAGGTGATTTTGTTGACTTTCAAAAATGACCTATAATGTCTAAATTTATAACTTCTTGTGAGTGCATTGTTTGATCTTGGGTTATGAAGATGGATTGTGGTAAATTTCATCCTATTAAAAATGAGCTTTGGATGGGTCATTTCTCATAAAGTATGAGAAATATATGCTTGGTCAAAGTTGAGTTGACTTTTCCTACAAAACCCTAAATTAGCCACTTTTGAGTCTTGATGAATTTTGAGCAATCCTTGATGAATCATGATCAAACCTTGATCAAATGATGAAATATCCTTCAAAATGAGAATGTTGGCAAAAAATATTGAAGTTTGACTGTTTGTAGGTCACAGTTGACTTTTGCCCTAGCACAGTCGATTTTTGGACCCTTTGAGCAATTGACTGAGCAAACTTCCTCTGCAAGGCTTGAAATTTGACATGGATGATCTTGAGAGCATATTAGGACATTAGGGAGAACTTGAGGTCATTTGAAATCAAATATATTTATGCAACACAAAACCCTAATTTGGGGTTGACTGCCTTAGGAGATGACTTGTCTGGCCAACTCTTGAGCAAACTAGAGCAACTTGGAGATTTTTCTTGCAATGTCTTGAGCAATATGAGAGGGAAAATTTTGGGGTACAACAGAATAAATCATGGATCAATCTTCATAAATGGCAAAGATTTGATACAAACTTGAACCCTAATGCACTCTATTATACATTGTGAACAAAGGCCGACTAAAAGAGGAGGCTGGAGGCGTGTTGTGATACGGTGGCCAGAACCGGGACTGTTTTAGGAAAATGCTAGTTTGCGTTTTGCGTTTGTGTTTGAAAAATTTCGCGGTAAGCAAGAGTCTCCACCGACTTTTATTTTATCCAACAAGGAAAGGAAAAAAGCACAGAAAAATTCCTTTTTCGAGATTATTCTGAGTACGGGGGGTAGATTATAGAAAGGGAAGGTATTAGCACCCTTTCTATCCGTAGTTATCTATGGACTCTTAGGTACTTTCTCATCATTTTTAAAATTGCTTCTTTGTGTTTGTGTGATTTGAAAAGTTTTTTTTTACTTCGATTTAACTCTTGCTTCTGTCTTCAAGAGTGTTACGAAGTGTTTTTGAAAACATTGTTTGTAAAGGAGTGTAAGTGTGAAAAAGTTTGTTTTGATTGAGCAAGTACTTAAGAACTAATCGACCTACTCGGAAAAAAAATAATTGTTCTATGTTCGTTTCCTTTAGACAGTGCTATCCCACTATTGGTGAGTAGGTAACACCATCGTTGAGTTTTGAGGGTCAATTCGAAAAGGGACGTACGGTCACTAAAGCAATGTTAGGACATCTTAGTAATAACCCTAATGTCTTAGGTCAATTATCTGAGGCAACAATATTCGAGGCGACCATTCCGAGGCAACTTTGATCTTTGAGACAAAAGGACGACCACTAAAACACCCTATACTTAATGACCGTTTACCGAAGGCAACTGAAGTGGGAGTGTACCCTAGGAGTGCGCATGTGCGAGTGATTCAATTTCAAGTTTATTATCTTTGAACATTTAGGGTTTGCTAACCGTTTTAAAGTTTACATGCATTCTTATCATGCATCCCTAATATCATACATCTAACAGTTTAATATTTGCGGAATTTTAATATGCGGAAAATAAACTACGCTATTACAAGGCTTCGGGTATTTACATATCCAAAAACAAACCCGTAAAACAAAGCGATAACTGGAAATAAAATATCCTAATTAAGCTATTACAACTTGTGAGCAATTACATTAATAGGGTAAAAATAAATGATAAAGCGCGCGCGAGGAAATTAAGATCGGGAGAGAACTAGGGTTTTGACCCCTTCTAACCTAATTGAAAGAAAAATTGTTTTTTGTTGTTTTTATAAAAAGGATTAGGTTTTTAAATTAAATACACAATTAATTAGCTAATTAAATTAATTAATGAAAATAAATAAATGGCCTATTTTTGTGTTTTGTTGTTTCAAGAAAAAAAAATATAATTAAATTTAGAAAAAACCCTAATTGTTCTAATTAATTTTAAATATTTACAAAATAATTAAAGTTACTTAAAATTAAATAACCTAATTAAATTAATTAATTTATTGATAAAAAATAAACCTAAGTCTAATTGGGTGAAAAATATTATTTGTGATTTTTTTGATAAAAGAAATAATTAGTTTGTTAGTAAAATAAATAAACTAAATTAAATAAAATATAAAAAAGAAAAGATAAAGAGAAATTGGGCCTGGGAAGCAATCTGAAGGGGGGTGGATAGCAAGTCTTGAGCCCAACAGAAATTGATCCACTTTGACTTTTTGGATCCCATGCGTTGCCTTGACTGGGGACTTTGGTGCTCCTTCATTTAATGGCCTTTGGATCTGGCCATCTGGCCACTTGGCAAGCTGGATGATGAGGTTACGCGATAGACCTTGGCCTTGTATGTGCATGTAATCCCTGAAAGAAAAATAATGTGAAGAAATTGGGGGACCTGGGATTCGAACCCAGGTCCTGAAGCACTTTCCCACCACCTGGCCACCAACTGAGCTACGTGTTTCAATTGTTCATATAATAAACATAAATAATAATATGGAAAACAACAAGATTCCCAGATCCAAACGCGCGAATTTTCAAACGCGTGAATGATGGTTTGCCACGACATCTTCTTCCTCCTTGCTCCGTTGGTAAAAGTCCCATACTTTTACCTACGGATGTTTGTCCGTCACTACAAATCTGCACATCCTCAAACTCAAACACACGCATGATAAATAAAAACTAAAGCCATGGATATCTTCATCTGGACCTGCTGAGCACAATGGTGCCCCTTTCATGGCCCAATGTCACTTGTATGCAAAGATCCCAAATCGAAGCAAGGAACCCTAATAATGGCAAACTCCAATACAGGCCATGAAAACGCAATTAAATATTACAGAAAGCTTGCAAGTGCTTCAAGGAGTAAGAATCTATAACTATTTTGTGCTATAAGTTACAGAATGATACAATTCAATTTTAAAAATACATCAATGTCGTGGATGACTTACAGTGGTATTTGGCAATGGAAACTCCTTGTTTTTTATTGGTTTCGCTTAATTACACTCCCAGGAAGTGATTGGGATGATCAAAGAGTCTTGTAGTTGCATGTAACTATGAATTCGTGTCTGCACTTTGTTGTGATTTTTTCAAGTTTGCTCTGACCTTATGCGCCTCTCTCTAGCCTTGCTTTGGGTCTGCAAATACTCCTTATGTACTGAGGAATGAATTAGGGTTGCCAATATGATCACAATCTTCCTCCATCATTGCTTTTGATTTGGATTTGATACACTTGAAAATCTTGCTAAAAATAGAGCAAACTCAATATTTTTGTGCACACCAAGCCTTTACACAAATTCAATCTCATGCTAGCTGGATATAGGACCTGAATCATGTGCAAAATCTTGAGTTTTCAATGCATTGGATTTTTCTATGATTTATTTTGATTTAAATTGATTTAATTCAAATAAAAATCAAAATAAATAATGAAAATAAGATAATGACAAGTGGAAAAGGCTAGGGCTCTTGGAGAATGTTGCCAGCTCAAAACAAGTGCAAATGATTGGGCCTATTTGGCAAAAATTGCAATTTGAGGCATAGTTGACTTTTGACAATTTTGCAAAAAGGGTCAACTTCACCAATGTATAACTTCTTCAGTTTTGACTCTTTGAAGGTGTTCTTTGACTTTTCAGAAAGCTTGTTATGTCCTCTAAGCAACCCTTTTGGTCTCATCTCAATTTGGTATTCCATGTTCATGTATGAAGCTTTGACAAAAAAGGTGTTTTTGTTGAGTTTTCAAAATGACCTATAATGTCAAAATTCATAACTTCTTGTGAGTGCATATTTTGAATTTGGGAGATGAATATTAATTGTAGGGAATTTCATCCTATTCACAATGAGATTTGGATGGGTCATTTCTCATAAAGTATGAGAAAGTTATGCTTGGTCAAAGTTGAGTTGACTTTTCCTACAAAACCCTAATTTAGCAACTTTTGGTCTTGATGAATTATGAGCAATCCTTGATGAATCATGATCAACCCTTGATCAAATGATTAATAATACTTCAAAATGAGAATTTTGACCAAAAATCTTGAAGTTTGACTGTATGTGGGCCACTGTTGACTTTTGCCCTAGCACAGTCGATTTTCAGGCCTTTGAGCAATTGACTGAGCAAACTTTCTCTGCAAGGCTTGAAACTTGACATGGATGATCTTGAGAATATATTAGGACAATGGTGGGAATTTGGTATCTCTTGGACTCAATTATCTTGATGCAATATGAAACCCTAATTTGAGGTAGAATGCCTTAGGAGGGAGCTTGTCTGGTCAACCCTTGGATTACCTTGAGCAACTTGAGGATCTTTCTTGAAATGTTTTGAGTAATATGGGAGGGAAAATTTTGGGGTACAACATCTGCCCCTGTTCAATCTTCTTAAACCTGAGGATATAGATTGGCTTTTCTGCCTTTCGTGTTCCGAAGGTGGAAGATGATTGAACACTAGAGTGCCCAGAAATTTGCACTTGCGTGAAGTGGTAATTGTCTTGTGATGTCGGGAATGGGCTTACAGATGCCATTTGGAAATGAATTATAGGAGATGGGCTTAAAGATGCCATCCGAAGGAGCGTCGATCGCATAAGAGATTCCTTAGCGAGAGCTTATATACCTGTTGTTGAGGAAGATTCTACTGGGGAATGTCGGTCTCTGTCTCGAGAGAAAGTTGAATTTTAGGAGCTTCAGTCGTCCATTATTATAATGGTGAATCATCTCTGTTTCTTGAGAAAAGTTGAATTTTAGGAGCTTCGATCGTCTGTTGTTCTACTGGGGAATATTCTCTTGGTCGAAGAGGTGAGAATGAACTACTATCTGGTCGTAATCCAGGCTTCATAGTGATAAGGTCGACTGCTATCTGGTCGTAATCTGGGCTTTACAGTGACTTATTGGGGAGATGAGATTAAACTTGCTATCCGGTCGTAATCCAGGATTCGCAACTTCTCAATTCTTATCTGGTCGTAATCCAGGCTTCAGAAGGAATTAAGTTGTTATCCGGTTGCATCCGGGCTTCAACTTGAATTCAAGGCACACTAATATCTGGTCGACTCCGGGCTTCTTAGTAATTGTCCAGGTAAAATTTCTATTTGGTCGAAATCCAAGCTTGGCAATATCTTGTACCGCTATCAGGTCATAATCCGGGCTTCACAATGTGTTATACCATTATCTGGTCGAATCCAGGCTTCATGGTGTTCTGTACTGCTATATGGTCGTAATCCAGGCTTCACAATACCTTACTTCTTATCTGGTCGAAATCCAGGCTTCAAAAGGAATCAAGTGGTTATCCGGTCGCATCCGGGCTTCCCTTTGACTGTTGGGCCTACTAAAATCCGGTCGAATCCGGGCTTCGTAGTAATTGGTCGAGTAAACTGCTATTTGGTCGTAATCCAAGCTTCATAGTGTCCCTCACTGTTATCTGGTCGTAATCCAGGCTTCAGTGTCTTTTACCGCTATCTGGTTGTAATCCAGGCTTCGCAATGTCTCATACCATTATCTGGCCAAAATCCAGGCTTCATGGTGTTCGGAGGAATCAAGATATTATTTGGTTGAATCTGGGCTTCATAACTTATATTTAAGATATACCACTATCTGGTCGTAATCCAGGCTTCGTAGTATTCTTGGTTGCTATCTGGTCGTAATCTAGGCTTCACAACATCTTCTACCATTATCTGGTCGTAATCTAGGCTTCATGGTTTTGTATTGCTATCTGGTCGTAATCCAGGCTTCATAATAACTTGTCGAGCTGTTATCTGGTCGTAATCCGGGCTTGACGGCTTGCTGGGGATTAAACTATTATCCGATTGAATCCGGGCTTCATAGCTTTCTTTTAAGAGATACCACTATCTGGTCATAATCCAGGCTTCGCGGTAGTCTGATACTGTTATCCAATTGTAATCCGGGCTTCACAATATGCTGTAGGAATCAAGATACTATCCGGTCGGAACCGGGCTTCATAACTTGAACTTTGTGAGAATTTGATTGTATCCTTCCTGAAAGGTAAGGTTAGTCGTATGTTATTCATGATATGTATCAGGCAATGATGTTCTCAAAATAAATGAGATTGTGCTGTATGATGCGTATGCGCATGTCATGGTGTATGGACGTGCAACGTTTTTATGATATTCTCTAGCTGGGGAAAATAGATCCCGGATTGCTGCTGGAGAGTATAAAGAGTTTCGCTCGCTGGGGATAACAACCGAAGATGGTTGGGAGAATAATCATGCTGGAGAATAAACTGACTTTATGGGGAAGAGATGCTCTGCTGAGGATTTGCTTATTTTGGAGAAATACCCTCGGTTGTGGATGAATTACCGTTGTTGGCGATGATAAACTCTATTGGGGATAAAATTTCTGGTTTATGGAAGAAATAAACTCCACTGGGGATGGTCTTCTAGACTCTACTAGGGATAATCTTCCAGACTCCGCTGGGGATAATCTTCCAGTGCTGGGGATAGATAAACTCTGCTTGGGGAGAATCTTACTGACTCATTCGCGATTACGAACCTCAGCTGGGGAGAATTAACACCACTGTCCTTTTCTTACTCTTCTGGGAGTGTATGCATTTTTTAGTCATATTCTTCAGCTAGGTCTATCCATGTACCTGATGAATAGAGCAACTGTAAGGCTCGGACATTTCTTGTTTGCCCCTGTTTCTGAGATTATGAGTAATTGTTTTTTGTTTTGTATGTAAATATTTATGAGTAGCAATTATTGTCAAATGCATATATCAAAAATGAACATTGGATGTTCTTGCAAAACAAAACAGAAAAAGGAAAATAATTTGAAATTCCTTTGTGAAATTGAATTGTACTGATTTTGAAATAGGTCTGTAAATAGGCGTTTTGTACAAGAGGCTGACGTCCTAGTAAAAGAACGCCGCCGATCAAACAGAATTTACAATTTGTGAAAAATAAATAAAAACAGCTACGTGAACAATCCCACTGGGTTCCAACTCTGCTATTTCCTTTATATCCTCGAGCATCTCATCACTTTGCTACTTGGTTTAAGGTAGATCAGATTGATTGGCGCCGTCTGAGCTTGATAATCGATACAGAAGTCTGGTTGCAAGATAATCCAATGAGACATAGTGTTACGCTTTGATCCCTAATTTTTGCCTGGACCGCCCTTTCGGGTTTTCAGTCCACCGGGATACCCTTTTTTGCCCAAGCCGCCTTTTCAGGTTTTCGACTTGCCGGGTGTACAATTTTTTTCATTTTCATCCCTTATTTTTGCCCGAACCCTTTTGGTTCGCCGAGAAGCCCTTATTTTTGCCTAGGCGAATCAACCTAGCGGGTCTTTGATTAGGCGTAGTATTTTTTCACTATGTCTGAATTGACGGGGTGAGGAAGGTCGTCACCATCCATGGTGGTTAGAATCATAGCTCCTCCCGAGAAAATGTTCTTAACCACAAATGGCCCTTCGTACGTAGGGGTCTATTTACCCCTGGGATCACCTTGTGAAAATACGATGCGCTTGATCACCAGATCCCCGACTTGATATTCCTGTCGTCTAACTTTCTTGTTAAATGGCTTGATCATCCGCTTTTGATACGTCTGACCATGACAAATAGCAGTAAGTCTCTTCTCATCGATTAAGTTCAGTTGCTCAAGCCGGGTCTGGATCCAATCGTCCTCGCTCAAACCTGCATCTTTCATAATTCGAAGAGAGGGTATCTGAACTTCAATGGGCAAGACTGCCTCCATGCCATACACCAAAGAATAGGGTGTTTCCCCTGTTGACGCCCGTGCTGAGGTACGGTACCCATGAAGAGCGAATGGTAACATCTTATGCCAGTCTTTGTATGTCACCGTCATCTTCTGCACAATCTTCTTGATATTCTTATTAGCCGCTTCAACAGCCCCATTCATCTTCGGTCGGTAGGGAGAAGAGTTGCGATGTTGTATCTTGAACTTTTTGCAGAGCTCGGTGATCATTGTATTGTTGAGATTTGTACCATTGTCCATAATGATCCTCTCTGGTACACCATATCGACAGATCAGATTGTGTCGAATAAACCGTGCCACGACGTTCAGAGGAACTGGAGGTATGTGCACCTTATCAGCATAAACTTGGCACTTATAAAAAGTTCGAGAATGTTGATAACTGTGATCGGTGGATCTGGAACTGACTGTTTAACGCTGGTTCGCGAAATGTCGCGGAAGCAAGAGTCACCACCGTCTTTTATTTTCTCCAAATGGAAAGGACAAAAGCACAGAAAAATTCCTTATAGAGATTGCTCTCGGTTCGGGAGGTAGGTTATAGAAAGGGAAGGTGTTAGCACCCTTTCTATCCATGGTTATCCATGGGCTCTTAGATACTTGCTCATTGTGTTTTCAAAAATGGTTTGTTTGCTTTTCAACTGTGGGTTTTAAAATTTTCTTTGAAAATTCCAGCTCGACTCTTGTATCAGTCCTCAAGAGTGTTTGAAAAATTGCTTTCGAAAGCTTTTTGAAAATGTGTTGGTGTGAAAAGTATTTTTGAATTTTGTTTTTGAAATTAGAGCAAGTATCTAGAGTCGTCTACCTACCCTAAGGAATTCGTCTGTGTAAATGTCCTTTAAAGTAGTGCCATCCCACCATTGAGAGGTAGGTAGCACCACCGTTGGAGGTGTTCGGGTCAATTCGAGTGTGTAGGGACATGGTGATCACCAGAGCAATGGGAAGACACCTTAGAAGCTACCCTCATGCCAGGTTCCCGGATCATGAGGACTTACTAAGACATCCTCTACTCGACGATCACCTTTCGAGGCAAGGCAACAGTGAGGCGTACCCTAGGGGTGGTGTGTGATTCGTGCGTCATGTTCAGTTATTTTGTCTTTTGTCATGTTATTGGTGATCTACGCGTTTGTTTTTATTTTTGTCCATACATTCTTTCATGCCATTATTTAACAGTTAAAAATTGCGAGAAAAGTAAAATTCTAAGCTATTACAAAAGGCGCGGGTCCACATCGCCAAAATTTCTCGAACCCGATTTGACAGAAAAATAAAGAAATAAAAGAAAATAAAGAATTAAAAGTGCAAGAAATTAATTACATGGCTTCGGGAAAGATACATAAATATTTAAACGCAATAAAATAAATATGCGAATTAATAAGAATAAAAAACGAGGGCGTTGGACCCTTTTTTGCAAAATTAACTTAAATGGAATTAATTAATAAAGAAAAAAGAAAAGGAGATGTTTTTGGTATTTTTTTTTTTAGTATTTTAGGATTTAAATGAAAAAGAATTAATTGAAATTAAATGCTAACCCTAATTCTATGTTTTTTATTTTATTAAAAAAAGAAGATTAAAGTTTTACCCTAAAATTAACCCTAATTAATTTACATGCAATTTTAATTATAAAAATAAATATTTAATTATTTAATTGTTTAATTGTTATGGAATAAAAGAAAAAAGAATAAAAAATTAATTAAACCCTAATTCTATGTTTTTTAGATATTTATTAAAAGAGTTAAAATTAAAACCTAAATTTAAAATTAATCAATTAAAGTTATTTATTTACAAAATACCATTAAATAAAATATTTATTATTTTATTTTTATCTTTTCTGATTTTTTTTATTGTTTTGTGTTTTTATGAAAATAATAAGTTAATTAAAGACAATAATCAAAAAGAAAATAGAAATAATGCAAAATAAAGAAAATAAAAACAATTAGCAAACCTAGGGGGTCTGCCCCAAATTGTGAGGTTTTTTAGCAATCTGGCCCAAGATAATGAGGCCTTGTGGAATTTCCCAGGACACGTACTCAAACGTTGACTAGAGCCCATCGTGTTCCCCAGACCTGTGCCTTTGGATTGACGTACTGAACGCGTGGACGACTTGATCTTGGAGGTGCATCATGGACCACCATATTGAGACTGCATGTGAATACTGAATGAAAAATAATATTGAAAGAATGAAGACCTGGGGCTCGAACCCAGGTCATTAACATTACCAGCCAACACGTATGCCACTAAGCCACTTCGTTCATCTGTAAATTAATATAATAAACAAATATAATAAAACAAACGCGTTAATGTTTCCTTTTTTTGCGCGAACTTTTGAATTGACCAATCAGCTTATGTCACCGAACCATCTTCTTCGTTGTGTTTTATTTTTTCCTGAAACAAGAACAAACTAGCAACGGTTTTCAAACGTTGCCATAGGTGCCATAGAAGAAAATAGCGAATAGGCCATAAGGCCTCATAAATTGAGCGCGATGATGCCATTGTTTTCGTCCAAACGCACTGATCATGACCATGGCATCGTGGTAGGCTAATTTTACACTATTTGAAAACGCCCAATTCACAGTTCTACAAACCCTAGAATTTGATAATGGTGAAATCGTATATAGCTTGCAAAAACTCAATCAAGATAGATGGTTAGCTTCAGAATCACACAAGGAATATGAATCTACAAATAAAATGCCATGAATATGCGTAAATTGCAAAGCACGATTATGCAAAAAAGTGAGAAAATTTGGACTTCTGTACAGTGATTCAAAGAGTTATGATTGATGTTTTTGATCCAGGAAGATTGCTTGAGGTTCTTGGAAGGCAATAGGATGAGTCTCGTGGCTTGAAACGACCTAGAACTAGGTTTTCAGTTTTGAGTTTCTTTGCAAAAATTTCAAGTTTGATGGATGCTTTTCTGCGCAGCTTAGTGGTTCTTGGGATTAGGTTTGTGTTTAGGCTTATGTATTGAGTGAATTAGGTCAAGAAAAACAAACCAAATCATTTGCATTCATGGTTTTTGAAATTTGATTTTCAAAGATCTTTTTCAATCTTTTTTTCATGTGTTTTTGCTCTCAATCATATCCAATCAATCCAATTCCTTCCATATCTGATCATGCACGAATTATTGAGCCTATTACATGTACAAAAAGATTTGATAAGTTAGGTTAAGTATTTTTCATATATTTAATTGATTTAAATGAATTATTATTAATAAAAATTCAAATAAATAAATAAAAAATGAAAAAAAACTTCCCTTTGGGCCAAGTGGTCGTGCACATGCTTGGGATAATGAATTGTGGAAGAAAAATGGGCCCATTAGCAATTTTAGGTCATTTGAATCAATGTTGACTTTTCAAAATATCCAAAAATTTCCCAACTTCCACAAGGCATAACTTGCTCAATTTTTAAGCTTTGCTCATGTTCTTGGACATTTTGGAAAGGTCTTTGAGTCCTCTAACCAATGCCTTTGGTCCCATGTCATTTTGATTTACCAATATCAAGTTATGGCCTTTGACTTAAAGTCCCTTTTTGTTGACTTTTGAAAATGACCTATAATGTTGAAATTGATAACTTTTTGTGAGAGCATTCCTTGGACTTGAAGTATGAAGATGAGTTGTAGGAAATGTCTTTCTCTTCAGAATGAGCTTTGGATGGAATTTTTCTGATAATCCATGTGAAAGTTATGCCCTGGTCAATTTACAGTTGACTTTTTCTGCTGTCCAAATAAGGAAACTTTTGCATCTTGATGATTTTTGAGCCAAGCTTTGAGAATCATGATCAAGCATTGATCAAATGATGTTTGTGGCTTCAAAATGATATGTTGACCAAAAATTTGAACTTTTGACTGCCAAATGACCATTTTGCCCCTACAGTTGACTGTAGTGCAATTAGGGTTTTGACTGTGCAATTTTGTGCTGAAAGTCTTGAAACTTGATATGAGGATGCTTGACCATATTTGTAGGCATGTGAGACTTGATTGGGCCCTTGAAAACTTCATTTTCTTGATCAGAACACCAACCCTAATCTTGACTGTTCAGGAGGCTCTTGCACTATGCAACCCTTGGGGAACTTTTGAAGCTTTGACTTGGCAAATCTTTGAAGAATATGGGAGGGCAAATTTTGGGGTACAACAGTTGCCCCTGTTCAATCTTCTTAGACCTGAGGATGCAGATTGGCTGACGTGCCTTTCGTAATCTGAGGGTAGAAGATGATTGAACACTAGAGTGCCCAGAAATTTGCGCTCACATAGTAGCAGTGTGATGGAAATGGGCTTATAGATGCCATTTAGAGGTTGATGAATGGGATGATGGGCTTATAGATGCCATCTGGATGTTGATCGCGTAAGAGATTCCTTAGCGAGAACCTGTGTACCTGCAAAAGAAAAAAGAGTACCTGACATGTTGCAGGAGCTGGTTTTCAGATGCTTGATATAGATGTGTCCTGACTGGTTACAGGAGCTGAGTCTGGAGCTTCACAAGATGATGAATGAACCAGGGATGGTTACTACCTTAGCATGAACGGTAAGAGAACCTTGGGTGACTTTAACTTCAACAACGCTCGTTGAGAAAATCTTGGTGGGAATTACCATCTTCCCAGTATCGGGAAGAGAACCAATAGGCAAATATAATCTCAAAAGCGGAAGTTTGGGAAGAACCTGGAATGGAATTATCATCTCACGCACCGTCGGGGAGAGAACCATGGGAAATTATAATCTCAAAAGCGGACGTCTGAGAAAAACCTGGACTGGAATTATCATCTCACGCACCGTCGGGGAGAGAACCATAGGAAATTATAATCTCAAAAGCGGACGTTTGAGAAAAACCTGATAACTTCTACTGAGTCTTCATCAGAAAAATCTGTTGGGAGTCGATTTAGCTGGACTAGAGAAGGCCTTGGACTGGATAAGAAATCTTCGGAGTTGATTTAACTGAACCGGTCCAGGTCTTGAAATGTCTTCAACCGATACACCCTGGCAAGATACAGGAATCGAGTCCGGAATATAGTAAGGTTGGTGAGTTTGTCTCTACTGACAGGTTATCCTCATGGACGAGTGGTCTTTAACAATGGGTGTCTATAACGACGAGTGTCTATAACGACGAGTGTCTATAATGACGAGTGTCTATGACGACGAGTGTCTATAACGACGAGTGTCTATAACGACGAGTGTCTATAACGACGAGTGTCTATAACGACGAGTGTCTATAACGACGAGTGTCTATGACGACGAGTGTCTATAACGACGAGTGTCTATGACGACGAGTGTCTATAACGACGAGTGTCTATAACGACGAGTGTCTATAACGACGAGTGTCTATGACGACGAGTGTCTATAACGACGAGTGTCTATAACGACGAGTGTCAATAACGACGAGTTGAAGGGGTGAAAAACACAAGAAGGGGGGGTTGAATTGTAAAACTGAAATCTAAAGCAATGAACACGATATTTTTATCCTGGTTCGTTTGATCTCAAACTACTCCAGTCCACCCGTCAAGGTGATTTCGCCTCTCTCCAACGAGGTCTTAATCCACTATATTCAACTGAATATTACAGACTGCTTTAACAACTGCTAAAGCCTTCTTGATTCAAACCACAACCCGGTTTGTCAAGGCAACACTTTCTTACAAAGAGATAAAACTGTGTGTGTGGATGTTTTCTACAAAACTGTATCACAACTGTGATGTATACACAAATTGAAGCTTAGAAACTAGATTGCTAAACAGTAATGGAATATCAGAGTGTATGGTTTAGCAAAACTGGTAGAACGAAGATTATGGTTTAGCTTTTGTGCGTGTAGAGAGTTGGAGAGCATTAGCCATTATAATCTTCAAAGCCTTGTTTATATAGCACTTGAGAAGATGAACGTTGAATGCAATATTCTTGATTCAATGCTAATAACAAGCTTTCCTTTTTGAGCAGATCTTGTCTAGAATGAGGCCGTTGGAATTAATTAGCTTTCAATGCACAGTACCGTTGCTTCTTTAACGCAAGTTCTGGCTTGGCTCATTCTGATTCTGCTTCGCTGCTGATGAACTATTGTGTTCTTGTATCAGAGTGTTGAGCGCAGTTTTGTTCATCAAGCTTCAGCATGTACGTGAGTTGATCATCTGATTTTGACGTTCTGATGTAGCAACTTCTGATACTGGTGTCTGAATTCAAATTCTGATGCTGAATAGACGTGATCTTGCTTATCTCAATCAGAGTATCTGCAAGTCAGAACATAATAATTTTAGGCAGCATATAGTTCATTCATGAAACTTATAAATACTATATCTTTTCACTTTGTTATCATCAAAACTTAAATATAGGGTAGTAGATTCAAACATTGTTCTAACAATCTCCCCCTTTTTGATGATGACAAAAACTAGATATTTTAAATGAAAATAACGTGAAAAGGTATCTGGAAAATGTATCAGAGTTAAGAAGTACGGAGAAGTCAGAGTTAAGAGATACTCCCCCTGAGTTGATTACTTCCCTTTGATTATACGTATTCTTTAGGATCAGATCTTTTTCTTTCTTTGAACATCAGATTATCAGAGTCTTTGACTTATCAGAAGCTTTATGTCAGAGCAGAGCTTCAGAGCTTTTCTTGTCAGAGCTTTGCTTTGGATCAGAACTTCATATTGATCAGAGCAACTTCATATTGATCAGAGCTTCTTCGTTTTGATCAGAGCTTCTAGTCTTCAGAGTGTCCAGGAGCTTCCTTGTGCCTGTAGACTTTAAACAAAACAGAAAAAACATTTCAAGTAATAGAGTTAGAATGTTTGAGAATTTCTGTCTAGTTAGCCGTTATTGATTTAAATATCATTCTTGTTCTCCCCCTTTTTGTCAGCAATCAAAAAGTGTTGGTGATGTGCTAAAACAATTAAGATCAGAAAAACTAATTATATTAAGATAGTCCAGAATCAGAGCAAGAAAATATTACAAAACATAATCAAAACAGTACATCAGAAAATCAAGAAAAAATGAAAAAGGTCATGCATGAGAGAAAGTTTAAGGTTGAGGGGGCAAGCGTGAGAACAGGCTCTCCAGCATGGCTTGAATCTTTTCAGAAGTTTCATTCTGCTTATGAACCATGCTGACAACAGTGTCAATCTTGCTGTCCTGCACATCCATTCTTGCTTTCATCTTCTGATCGTTTTCATCCATCCGCTGCTGCAGACGAATGTCATTCAGCCTTAGTTCTTCCAGAGTCTGCCTGTCCAAGGCAGCTTGAGAAGCATCAGAAGCAGGAGGCTTCTCAGAACTTTCAGCGACATCCTCTGCTTGATTTTCTTCAGCCTGAATGGTCTTGTCTTCTTCTGAAGGTTGCACCTTTGCAGCTTGCTGTTTCTCAGACCAAGGTTCACTGTCCAGAGGGAGCACGGCTTCCTGAGGCAGCTGACTTTCAACTTCCTTCAGCAGCTTGCTGAAGTTCTGTTGTGCCTGCTCATAGTTGATATCCTGCAACTTGAGGGCTTCAGCACGTACCCAACGTCTGAACTGTGACCAGAGCTGATCAGAAGCAGCTGGGTCAATCATCCCAGGACAGACTTGCTTCAAAGAAGCAATCCATTGCAGCACACCTATTTCAAAATTCAAAATACCAGAGCCAACATCTGGTTGCTTTGGTTTTGGGATGGCAATTTTGTGTTTTAGATCAGCAAGACGGTCAAGACTGGTTAAGTCAATGAAAGTCCTGCTGGGGTTTTCAGAGGTTTGCTGAGAGGCTGTTTGTTTTGGAGGAGGGGTATCAGAGTCAGATATTTCGATTGGAGTGGGTGGTGTTTTGGGAGTCTTTAGTGGTGTTGATTCTTCTGAGGATGGTAACTGGGGCATGATAACAGTGGTTCCACATGGCAACTGCATTGCCAGCGGTGAAGGTTGAGGTGAGTGAGGGTCAGATTTATGAGGAGAAGGAGTTTCAGAGTGGTGAAACTCTGTTTGTGGTGAAGGTGGATTTATTTCTGGTTGGGTAGAGGGAGGTGGAATCTCTGATTGCTCAGGGATCAGAGGTTCTTCTGAGAGTGGTTGTTGTTGTTATGGTTCTGGTTCTGGTTGTTGTTGTTGTTCTGGTTGTGGAGGAGGAACATTTTGTGGTTCAGAGTTTGGTTGAGCAGAGGCATGTTCACGCTCAATATCAGCCAGCACTTGGTCAAGTGCTGTTGTTGTTGAAATTGTTGGTTGTTTGGGGAGTTTGGTTCTAGGTCTTCTGAGTTTTAATGCCTCAGAAGGGTCTTCTTCTTGTATGGTTTCATCAATGGTAGGGATTGGAATTGGTATTCTGTGAGAGGTTTGAGGAGGGATAGATGCTGGAATAGTAAAAGATTTTGAAATAGGGGCAGCAGATGAAATACCTCTTTTCTTTGGAGTCTGCTGAGATGATCCTTCTGATGGCGCTTTCCTCTTATTTGTCTTCTTCAGAGTCACTTCTGGTTGGGGTTGACTCAGATCTTTGATATTCAGCTTTGAATCTGTATCATCTGCCTTGTACGCATCTGGGTACCTGAGAAACATCTCTGGTTTGGATTCCATTTCAGAAAATACCGGAAAATCACTCAGAGGTACTCTTCTGCTGGAGATATCAGCAGTGGAAGTAGCTCTGGGTTCCTTCTGAATATTTTCTATCAGCTTCATCTTTTTCAGATTCTTTGCGTTCAGAGGTTTCCCAATTGTTGGTTCAATAGTGCTCAGCTCCTGAGCTTCTATCAGATGTTCAATCAGCCTATTCTCTGTCAGAATATCTGATATTAGCCTTCCAAACGGTATCCAGTCCCTCTTGGTTCTTTCTTCTTCCCTTGTTTCTTTCACACTGGTTTTGAGATGGTTGAACAAGAAGTGAGACAGATTGATCTTTATCTTCTGATCAATAAAGTAGATCAGAAACTGCTGATCCACATTTATATAATCAGGAGAACTTGTTGGTTTCCTGTGGTTGAAGCATCCCAGAACAATCTTAGCCCATACTCTGCAATGATCCTTCAGATCCTTAATCTTGCTGCTGGGCATTCCAAGAGTGAAAATCCTGTTAGCTACCACACCTACATCAGCACATCTTTCAGCCATGTCCACACAACGGACGCCACCACCACTTTGACCGATTAGCCTAGCAATGAGATCTTCAGAAATCACAATCTTCTTTCCCATAACAGAGGAGATGACTAGATGTTTTGAAACCTTGGCGTGAATCCAAAATTCCTTGACCAGCGCTGGGAATGTTGGTCCAACCAACCTATCGAAATACCTCTCCCACTTTTGAGCCCTAATTTCTTCAGTTAGGTCAAAACCATTTTCCTTCAAGCTTTCAAAGTCAATGATTAACTCAGAAAGCACTTCAAGGTTCTTCACCGGAGTGAGGAGAGTTCTGAGTGGCACTTGATATTGCTCAGAAGTTGCTTTCTTCTGATTGCCTGCAGAAACGCTGCTGGAGGATGCCATTGTTCACACCAAAAGGGTTTTTGAGAGTAAATTGAAGAAAAAGGTTTGCAAGAGATGAACTCAGAAATATGCAGAAAATGCTTGAGTGTTAGTGAGAAAGCGTAAAGAATAAGAATGAGAGATTAATGTGCTTAAATAGAGTTTTCAAAATTATTTTGAAAAGATAAACGTTTTTAAGAGAGAGAAAAAAATCATGATTGCCATTTAAAAGCATGATTACTTTTCATTAAATGCTTGCTGATTTTGGGGGATTTGAGAAAGATACTTAAAAACGGTTACCAGACATGTGTCTCACTGCACCCAATCAGCGCTTTGCCTTCTCAGAAGCGTGCACGCGTTCTGCTTCAGAGATATGTTGATGATTGGATGACACTTGTTTGATGTAGTGATCAGCACGTCTGCCTTTGAGCTTAGACTCTCAGATCTTTAGACTTGCATCTGATACAATCTGCATGTTCTATCTTTCTGAAAGGAGATTGATCAGAAGTTCACAGTAAAATAATTACATTCTGAAGGTAAATATATGAAATTAAAACATTTTCACTCTGGGCATACTTTCATGCTGAGATGTTTCAGAATGAAATTAAACCTATCTTCTGAAAGGGGTTTGGTAAAGATATCAGCCCATTGATGGTCTGTATCTATAAATTTTAAGTTCAAAATACCTTTCTGAATATAGTCCCTAATGAAGTGATGTTTTATTTCTATATGCTTAGCTCTAGAATGTAAAATAGGATTCTTACTTAAGCAAATAGCAGAAGTATTATCACAAAGTATAGGAATGTTACTCTCAAAAATCTGGAAGTCTTCAAGCTGACTTTTCATCCAGAGCATTTGTGTGCTACATCCTGCTGCTGCTATGTACTCAGCTTCTACTGTTGACAGAGCAATTGTTGATTGCCTTTTGCTGGACCAAGAGATCAGATTTTCTCCCAGAAACTGGCAGCTTCCAGAAGTACTTTTACGTTCCACTCTGTCTCCAGCAAAATCAGCATCACAGTAGCCTACTAAGCTGTAATCACTAGATTTTCTATAAAACAAACCCAGATTAGTAGTACCTTTCAGATACTTGAAAATTCGCTTAACAGCTGTTAAGTGAGATTCTCTAGGATCTTATTGGAATCTAGCA
Source organism: Vicia faba (assembly GCA_948472305.1). NCBI lineage: Eukaryota > Viridiplantae > Streptophyta > Magnoliopsida > Fabales > Fabaceae > Vicia > Vicia faba. The sequence continues at coordinate 1,351,493,626 of OX451737.1, read as the reverse complement.
CAGATACAAACACTGAATAATATGTCAGGTCTTGAAGCAGTCAGATAGAGGAGAGAACCAATCATACCTCTGTAGACTTTCTGTTCTACACTTTTGCTTACCTCTTCTCTTTCCAGAATGCACGTGGGATGCATTGGAATCTTTGATGGCTTACATTCTGAGAGGTCAAATTTCTTCAGAAGATCTCTGATGTATTTGCTCTGATGAATGTAAGTTCCTTCTGGAGTTTGATTGATCTGAATTCCTAGAAAGAATTTCAGTTCCCCCATGAGGCTCATCTCAAATTCTGCCTGCATACACTTAGCAAATTTTCTTCCAAGAGAAGGATTAGTAGAACCAAAAATGATATCATCAACATAAATTTGACAGACTAAGATGTCACTCTTAACTGTTTTACAGAATAGAGTAGTGTCCACTTTCCCTCTGGTGAATTCATTTTCAAGCAGAAAGTTACTTAGCCTTTCATACCAAGCTCTGGGAGCTTGTTTAAGACCATACAGTGACTTCTTTAGTTTGAAAACATGTTCTGGATGTTTTGTATTTTCAAAACCTGGGGGTTGGTGAACATAAACTTCTTCTTCTATATAACCATTTAAGAATGCACTTTTGACATCCATCGGATACAGAGTGATGCCTCTATTAACAGCAAATGAAATTAAGAGTCTGATAGATTCTAACCTGGCGACTGGGGCAAAGGTTTCTGTATAGTCTATCCCCTCTTGCTGACTATAACCTTTTGCAACCAGTCGTGCCTTGTTTCTGATGACTTCACCTTGTTCATTTAGCTTGTTTCTGAACACCCATCTTGTTCCAATGACGTTGAATCCTTTTGGCCTGGGAACGAGATCCCATACGTCGTTTCTGGTGAATTGATTCAGCTCTTCTTGCATTGCCAGAATCCAGTCATTATCCAGAAGTGCTTCATCAATAGAAGAAGGTTCAATCAGAGACACAAGTCCCATAAGAGTTTCTTCAGAGTTTCTGAAGCTTGCTCTTGTTCTGATTGGATCTTCCTTTCTTCCTAGGATAGTTTCTTCTGGGTGATCCAGGCTGCTTCTGGGTAATCTCTTCTGAGGTTGATCAGCAGCTGTTGAAGGATTTCTAGCAGTGCTCCTTTCAGAAGTTGAAGGAATGTCTGTGTTGAGAGCTTCTGATGACTTGTCTTCAGAACCTGCAAATTCAATTTCTATACCTGCAAAAATTTCATTCTGCTTTGACTTTTCAGAGTCAAGCTTATCATCAAAACGAACACTGATTGATTCTTCCACAATCTGTGTTTCTGTATTGTATACTCTGTACCCTCTTGAGCGTTCAGAGTATCCTAACATAATACACTTCTGTGCCTTAGAGTCAAACTTGTTCAAATAATTCTTTGTATTTAATATAAAGCAAGTACATCCAAATGGATGAAAATATGAAATGTTGGGCTTTCTGTTCTTCCACAATTCATATGGAGTCTTTTCCAGAATAGGTCTTATTGAGATTCTATTCTGAATGTAGCACGCTGTGTTTATTGCCTCTGCCCAGAAAGTCTTAGCAACGTTTGTCTCATTGATCATGGTTCTGGCCATTTCTTGCAATGTTCTGTTCTTTCGTTCTACAACTCCATTTTGTTGGGGAGTTCTAGGACAAGAGAAATCATGCAGAATGCCTCTGTCATTAAAGAATGACTCAAAATCTTTATTTTCAAATTCTCCACCATGATCACTTCTGACTTTAACGATTCTAAGATCTTTTTCATTCTAAACTTGGTTACAGAAGGTAACAAACACAGAGTGTGACTCGTCCTTGTGTCTTAAGAACTTTACCCATGTCCATCTGCTATAGTCATCTACGATTACTAACCCATACTTCTTACCACTGACTGAAGCAGTTTTAACTGGTCCAAATAAGTCAGTGTGCAGAAGTTCTAATGGCTTAGAGGTGGAAACAACATTTTTGGATTTAAAAGAAGGTTTTGCAAATTTGCCTTTCTGACATGCTTCACACAGAGCATCTGAATTGAACTTCAAATTAGGAAGTCCTCTAACCAGATTGAGTTTGTTAATCTGAGATATTCTTCTCATACTAACATGCCCCAATCTTCTGTGCCAGATCCACTGCTCGTTGTTAACAGACAGAAGACATTTTACATTCTGACTCTTTAGTTCAGAAGGTTTGATTTTGTAAATGTTGTTTTTCCTCTTTCCATTAAACAGGATAGTCCCATCTTTCTGACTAACAGCTTTACATGATTTTTGATTAAAGATTATATCATAACCGTTATCACTTAATTGACTTATGGATAACAGATTATGCATCAATCCATCTACTAGCAGAACATTATTAATAGAGGGAAGATTTCCATTACCTACAGTTCCAGAGCCAATTATCTTTCCCCTCTGATTGCCTCCAAAGCCAACGTGGCCTCCAGGCTTAAGTTCCAGGCTTTGGAACATATGCCTTCTTCCCGTCATGTGTCGTGAGCAGCCAGAGTCCAGGTACCATGACTGGTGTTTCTGACTTGCTGCTAAAGATATCTGCAACATGTATTATTTTATCCTTAGGTACCCAGATTTTCTTGGGTCCTGATTTGTTAGTTTTACCAAAACTCTGGTTGAATTTTGGTTTCACAGAGTGCTTACTGCTAGTATATTTGATATCATGTGTGTGACCATATACAAAGTGTGAATTTAAAGGAGTGTGTTTAATGGTTAAGTCCATGACATTCTTTGGTGTAGGAACCTTACCTTGGTATCCTATTCCTTTCCTGCCGTTTCTGCTAACTCCATAGATCATTGAAGCCATTTTGCTTCTATCTATGCTTTTAGCTAGGAACTTCTGGAAACTGTGATCATACTCCTTGATGATCTCATCAGCGTTGCTGGGAGTTTCAGAAATTGGTTCCTTCTGAGAGTTTTGTAAAGTGTTTTCTAATTTTGAAATCTTATCTCTCAGCTCAGAATTTTCCAATTTGAGACTCTCAGACTTATTAGAGTCAGATTCAAGATTCCTTTTCAGGTCTCTGAATTTAGCTCTAATCTGCTGATAACGTTCCAGAATCTCATTAAGGCTTTCAGCAAGTTCAGCCTTTGTAAAGTTAACAGCGAAGTTAGGAAATACCTCTTCTGTGTCTGATTCTGAGTCTGATTCAGAAGCTTCACTATCTTCTGAAATGTTAGCCATGAGAGCTATGTTTGCCCTTTCATCATCTGATTCTGAGTCAGCTTCAGACGAGTCAGAGTCATCCCATGTGGCCATGAGACTTTTCTTCTTCTCTCTTCCAAACTTCTTTTTGGGCTTTTCCCTCTGAAGCTTTGGGCAGTCACTCTTGTAGTGTCCTTGCTCATTGCACTCGTAGCAGATGATGTCTTTGGTGTTTGGCTTCTTGCTACTGGAGGAGCCTTCAGATCTTCTGTATCCAGAGGAAGAATCTGTCCTTCTGTATCTGGAAGAAGACTCGTTCTGATCAGATCTTCTGGGATTCCTGAACTTCCTTTGTCTTTGCTTCCACAGTTGATTTACTCTTCTGGAGAGAAGGGAAAGTTCGTCTTCTTCTGATGAGGATCCATCAGATGTTTCTTCAACTGCCTGCAAAACTTTAGACTCAAATTTTCTGTTAGATTTTAATGCTAAAGGCTTACCTTGCTTCTGAGGCTCATCAGCTTCTAGCTCTATCTCATGACTTCTGAGGGAGCTTATAAGTTCCTCCAGAGTGATTTTGTTGAGATCTTTAGCTAGCTTCAGAGCAGTAACCATAGGCCTCCACTGCTTGGGTAAACTTCTGATTATTTTCTTGACATGGTCAGCAGTAGAGTATCCTTTGTCCAGAACTTTGAGACCAGCTACCAGAATCTGGAATCTAGAGAACATAGTTTCAATGGATTCAGATTCTTCCATTTTGAACGCCTCATACTTCTGAATGAGCGCCAGAGATTTTGTTTCTTTGACTTGAACGTTGCCCTCATGCGTCATTCTGAGAGAATCAAAGATATTTTTTGCTGTGTCTCTATTGGAGATCTTTTCATACTCAGTATAGGATATGGCACTGAGGAGGATGGTTCTGGCCTTATGGTGATTCTTGAAGTCACGCTTTTGTTGATCAGTCATTGATTTTCTATCAATCTTCTGACCACTTGCATTCACAGGGTGCGTGTATCCATCTGTCACCATATCCCACAGATCAGCATCATGTGCTAGAAAGAAGCTTTCAATTCTGTCTTTCCAGTAATCAAAGTTTTCTCCATCAAAGACTGGAGGTTTGCCACTGAATCTGTCTATGTCCTCATTGTTGTCATTGCTGATGTGAGAATTGTTTCCTGCCATTGTGTTTTTCTGACGCTGGATCTTGTACTGACACGGTTAAGTGTTTTAGCTCAGAACCAGGCGCTATGATGCCAATTAAGGGGTGAAAAACACAAGAAGGGGGGGTTGAATTGTAAAACTGAAATCTAAAGCAATGAACACGATATTTTTATCCTGGTTCGTTTGATCTCAAACTACTCCAGTCCACCCGTCAAGGTGATTTCGCCTCTCTCCAACGAGGTCTTAATCCACTATATTCAACTGAATATTACAGACTGCTTTAACAACTGCTAAAGCCTTCTTGATTCAAACCACAACCCGGTTTGTCAAGGCAACACTTTCTTACAAAGAGATAAAACTGTGTGTGTGGATGTTTTCTACAAAACTGTATCACAACTGTGATGTATACACAAATTGAAGCTTAGAAACTAGATTGCTAAACAGTAATGGAATATCAGAGTGTATGGTTTAGCAAAACTGGTAGAACGAAGATTATGGTTTAGCTTTTGTGCGTGTAGAGAGTTGGAGAGCATTAGCCATTATAATCTTCAAAGCCTTGTTTATATAGCACTTGAGAAGATGAACGTTGAATTCAATATTCTTGATTCAATGCTAATAACAAGCTTTCCTTTTTGAGCAGATCTTGTCTAGAATGAGGCCGTTGGAATTAATTAGCTTTCAATGCACAGTACCGTTGCTTCTTTAACGCAAGTTCTGGCTTGGCTCATTCTGATTCTGCTTCGCTGCTGATGAACTATTGTGTTCTTGTATCAGAGTGTTGAGCGCAGTTCTGTTCATCAAGCTTCAGCATGTACGTGAGTTGATCATCTGATTTTGACGTTCTGATGTAGCAACTTCTGATGCTGGTGTCTGAATTCAAATTCTGATGCTGAATAGACGTGATCTTGCTTATCTCAATCAGAGTATCTGCAAGTCAGAACATAATAATTTTAGGCAGCATATAGTTCATTCATGAAACTTATAAATACTATATCTTTTCACTTTGTTATCATCAAAACTTAAATATAGGGTAGTAGATTCAAACATTGTTCTAACACGAGTGTCTATGACGACGAGTGTCTATAACGACGAGTGTCTATAACGACGAGTGTCTATGACGACGAGTGTCTATAACGACGAGTGTCTATAACGACGAGTGTCTATAACGACGAGTGTCTATAACGACGAGTGTCTATGACGACGAGTGTCTATGACGACGAGTGTCTATAACGACGAGTGTCTATAACGACGAGTGTCTATAACGATGAGTGTCTATGACGACGAGTAATTGTAACTGGACTTGTCTTCTTTTGACTGGATGAGCATCAGAGAAACCTTTGGGATTTAACTGTACTTGTCTTTTTTGACTGGATTGGTCTCCTTTGACTGTATTTGTCTATTTTGACATAGCTGATCATTTAATTGTATCCTTCCTGAAAGGTAAAGGTCAATCATATGCAGTGCATGATATGGATCAAGCAACGACATAAATGAGATTGTATGACATGATGCGTATATGCATGTATCATGATGTATGTGACGTTTAGGAATGTATGTTTTCGTCTAGGAAAGTAAATCCTTGACGGGTGCCGGGAAGTCACTCCTGGGCTGATGTTGAAGAATAAGCTTTTGCTCCCGCTGGAGATGCTAGTTGCAAGAATACCGGTGGGAGAAGATGACTCCGTTGAGGAATAAACTTGGCGGATGGAAGATTCTGCGGGGAGAACAGTACTCTAACGATCTTGCTGGGAAACAAAACTCTGTGGGGACAGAGGTACTTTGTTGAGTTGTTGATAATAACTTGCTGGGGATACCCTTGTTGTGTTGGAAGTGTTAATAGACTTCGCTGGGGATAAGAAGACCTTACTGAGGACGGTCTTTCCGTGGCTTTTGGCTGAGGATAACCCAGTTATATCCTGGTAAGGAAGTAACTCTTAGAATAAAGTCGGGGGACGCGTTCGCCCTGCAGGGAGTGAAGGTATCTGGGTCGCATTCTTCCGCCGAACCTATCTTGGTACCTCGATGGATAGAGCAACCGGATCCTTTAGATAACTCAATATTGCCCCAGTTTCTGTTGGAGAAGAAGGTACCTGTGAAGGTGTTTGATGACTGCCGATTGACAAATCTTCTTCTGGTAGGCAAGTGACAAGATGACAGGACATAGTCGTACGCTTTGATCCCTAACTTTTGCCTGGACCGCCCTTTCGGGTTTTCAGTCCACCGGGATAACCATTTTTGCCCAAGCCGCCTTTTCAGGTTTTCGACTTGCCGGGTGTACAGATTTTTCCATTTCATCCCTCATTTTGCCCGAACCCTTTTGGTTCGCCGGGAAGCCCTTATTTTTGCCTAGGTGTGTCAACCTAGCGGGTCTTTGATTTTGCGTAGTATTTTTTTCGACTATGTCCACGCTCTCAGGATGTAGGGAGGTGCCCATGTTGTAGCATTGTGTACCACCAGAAAGTCTTCGTTGATCATGCAAGATTCGTTACGGGAATTCATGTCCGATGCCCCGAGTGACTCAGGCGGAGATTTGCCCCTGTCTATTTGGCATTTGAGAGATTCTTTTAATCTTGACTTGACTGCCCCAGATTATGGACAATGCTCATGCTATGCCCCTTGATTGGAGGTACTCTTGTTCACTAGGTATTCATCGTGCGAATTTCCCTGCTGTTCAAACAAATAGTCATATGCAAACAATGTTATATCAAAAATGCAAAGCTTATGTCTGTCTTGAAGATTTTGAAAAATGCATTTTTCAGTAAAACCAGCCAATTTTGTAAAATGTGATGTCAACTCAATATTTTATAGCAAGCCTTAAGGAGTCAGGATACCTTTGGTAACAGTATGCTTTCGAACCAACCCATGCTTCAGCTAGGACTTTTAAGGGTTGTAGCGTGGCCTGGTTCACGGTTTAAGAAACAAAGGATAAAGGCTCAAATTTTATTTGTACCCACCCACTCTTCGTGATGTTCTCCAAACCTAAGCTCAGTTGACCGTACGTTAGGTCCTGTTTGAGTCTTTGCTCTGATTTTCCGGTGATGATTCGGATGTTGATAACTTATTTTGAATAGGCAGTCATTCCTTTTTTTGTCGAGGGTTTGTAAGACCTCTTTCTTGATTTTTGTTATCCCTTTCTTTTTTGCCTGAACTGTTTCCTTTTTTGGAATTACAGTTAGCGGGATAACCCAGTTTTGCAAGTCTCCCTCATGGGTTTTGACTTAATGGGTTTTTTTTTTTTTGATTTTGAAAGATAATGACTGCCTTTCTTTATTGATCATTCGGAACCATCACTGTCTTTCTTTGTTTTGTAAGGATCTTTTTGGTGCCATTCGTTATGCACCTGGATCAACTGAGAGAACTACCCTGCCCCAGGTTATGATGAAGGGTTTTGAATTTCGAAAAGAAAAACTCCTACTTCTTTGGCTCAGAGGGGTTGACGAGGGATTATCATCTTTATAACTCCAGTGTTTAGGGATTGAAACAATGCTTGTACCTCATCAGCGGGATCTGTTCAAAAGCATACTGTAGATTATGGTATCGTTTTCGTCATCCTCCCTCAAGAGGCTTAGAATTTTAGATCAAGAGTTGACATCAGAAAAAATATGAAAATAATTTGCATTTAGTAAATACGAATATATTGTTTCAAAACAGACATATGCGATGCATTAAAGAAATAACAATGTTTAACATGAGTAAATGTTTGAACAATCAAAAGAAAAATTACAACTTGAATTCAAATGAACAAAAAAAGTGCTTTCTATCCTAGCCCTGTTTTGGCATGGGAGCAGTGATCACGTTGGGAGTCTCTGGAGAGTCAAGCTGGACTTCCTTTGCGTCAATCAGATCTTGAACCCTGTTTCTCAAAGTCCAACAGTCATCTGTAGCATGCCCCGGGCTGTCGGAATGATAGGCGCAGCGAGCATTGGGATTGTACCTTGAAGGTGTCCTGTTAGGATTCTTCGGGGGATCCATGAGAGTTACCAACTTGGTTTCCAGCAGCTGTGGCAATATCTGTGACAAAGTCATGCCGAGGGGAGTAAATTGTCTCTTAGGTCTTTCTTCCCTTTGTTGATGGTGACGCTGAGGAGCACCGGCCGGCTTTACAATAGCTACTGCGTTGACCGCACTAGATTCTCTCTTGGATGGTTTCTTCTCAGTGCTCGAGGAGTCACCATTCTGTATTTTCCCTGACTTGATGCCAGCTTCTATTCTTTCCCCGGTCAAGATCAGATCTGTAAACCCAGCAGCAGAATTCCCAATCAGGTGGTTGAAGAATGGACCAGACAGGGTCCCCAAGAACATGTCGACGAGCTCGCGGTCAGTCAGAGGTGGTTGTACCCTTCCAGCAAGGTCCCTCCATTTTTGAGCATATTCTTTGAAACCTTCACCCGTACCCATAGACATCCCCTGAAGCTGAGTGCGCGTGGGAGCGAGGTCGGCATTGTACTGGTACTGCTTGTAGAATGCAGTGGCTAAGTCTTCCCAGGTACGGATGTTGGCTCCATTCAGTTGATAGAACCAGTCAAGCTGAGTCCCTGAAAGACTCTCCTGGAAAAAGTGGATCCATAAGTTCCTGTCGGCCGTGTAGGGCTGGATCCTCCTCATGTATGACCTGAGATGCAGCTTTGGACAGGATGCCCCGTCGTACTTTGCAAAGGCAGGTGCCTTGAATTTGTGCGGGATCACTACCCCAGAAGACAGACCTAGATCCTCGAAGTCCAGGCCAGGCACTTTTTGTATCTCCATAGCACTTAGCCGGTCTTCCAACTGTTTGTACCTATCCTCAGCCGGAGGGTACTGTTCATCGTTGAAATCTGTCTCATCGTCGGAGACCACTGGACTGGGAACCCTTTCCTCTTGATGCCTGCCTTTCCCCACAGATGGAGTTGTCCTCTCAGCTTCATCCTGCAGGGTGTTCCCAGATCTGCGTCTAGGGCTGAACAAAATAATCCTCTTCTTCTTCTTTTCCTTCTTCAAGAGCAGAGCCTTCAGATCTTGTTGCCCCTGGGTCAAATTCATGATCAGCCCTTGGAACTAGGCGTTCTGAGCCTGGAGGGCCTTGATAGTGTGCTCGGTTGAGGATTCAGGATTCATGACGGTCGGCTGAAATAAACAGCGAAGAAGGTAAGCAACCTGTCAAAAGGGGTACCTGCAATGCAATGATATGTATGATATCCATGCAATGTTTTCAAGGATCTCGCGGGATAAACAAGAAAATTTGTTAGAACTCGAGTCTGGTGTTTTGATTGAAGGAACTCCCCGTTACTGAGAATCCTTCTTCAATGGTCAAAGGCTCACCATATCTAGTGGGTCATAGCCCCTGACAACCTTGTCTAGAGGAAAGTAAATCCCCCTTTGCCCCTTGCTGGACAGTTGGTTCATCATGACCTACATCACAAGCCCTTGAGATCCTTGAAATAGGTTAGGATGTATGCAATGGTATGATGTTATGGTATGCATGGGGTAATGTGAGTAACCCTGTTATGAGTCCTGATTAAGGACTGCAAACCAAAACCTGCAAGAAACTTGGTAAAACTTGTTACGAGTCCCAATTAAGGACTAAAACAAACCCTGCAAGAAACTCGGTAAACCTTGTTACGAGTCCTAGTTAAGGACTAAAACAAAAACCTGCAAGAAACTTAGTAAGCCTGTTACGAGTCCTAGTTAAGGACTAAAACAAAAACCTGCAAGAAACTTAGTAACCCTGTTATGAGTCCCAATTAAGGACTATAAACAAAACCTGCAAGTAGTTCATGTGTCAGATAAAGCCTGCAAGTAGTCAAGTACGAAGGCACACAAGTCACACAAGACAAGCCCCTAAAGTTTAGGCCGACATGAGGTCTGGGTATTACCCTCTTGAAGTTGGTGGGCTCAACCTGTCCTATCAGAAGTAACCGGGTTCTAAGGGTCCCAATATCACTGGATTGTTTTCATTGTTCATCGTTTCGATTTAGCCACTGAACTGGCGACCGAAATATTCCAGGAAAGCAACCCTCAATTGAGTGTAGTATCGAGTATCAACCAACCTCGGACTGCACCAAAGTCAGTTATCTCACTACCCTAAAGAGGCCAAGATAGTTCAATTAAGGTTCCTAAGGTCTGTTGATGCTTCATGACACCACGCGGAGGCCCCGTACTCTCCTTGACTGAACTCAAGGGTTACCGGTACACACCAAAGTGCCACATCAACGTAGCAGACTGTTTCAACCATGTCGGTATACCCCGCACAGTTCCCTCACAGCCTTGTTGCTACTTTCTAAGAATGTATCCCCCAGATCCGGGTTTAGGATCTATAGAACTCCCAAAGCAACCCACAATTTAAAGCACACAAGGAAAACAATTGAAAACACAGTTATGAACTAGCCCTAAGGTACACCTCACTTTAAGTTAAGTCCCCAGCAGAGTCGCCAGTTCTGTGATCGGTGGATCTGGAACTGACTGTTTAACGCTGGTTCACGAAATATCGCGGAAGCAAGAGTCGCCACCGTCTTTTATTTTCTCCAAATGGAAAGGACAAAAGCACAGAAAAATTCCTTATAGAGATTGCTCTCGGTTCGGGAGGTAGGTTATAGAAAGGGAAGGTGTTAGCACCCTTTCTATCCATGGTTATCCATGGGCTCTTAGATACTTGCTCATTGTGTTTTCAAAAATGGTTTGTTTGCTTTTCAACTGTGGGTTTTAAAAGTTTCTTTGAAAATTCCAGCTCGACTCTTGTATCAGTCCTCAAGAGTGTTTGAAAAATTGCTTTCGAAAGCTTTTTGAAAATGTGTTGGTGTGAAAAGTATTTTTGAATTTTGTTTTTGAAATTAGAGCAAGTATCTAGAGTCGTCTACCTACCCTAAGGAATTCGTCTGTGTAAATGTCCTTTAAAGTAGTGCCATCCCACCATTGAGAGGTAGGTAGCACCACCGTTGGAGGTGTTCGGGTCAATTCGAGTGTGTAGGGACATGGTGATCACCAGAGCAATGGGAAGACACCTTAGAAGCTACCCTCATGCCAGGTTCCCGGATCATGAGGACTTACTAAGACATCCTCTACTCGACGATCACCTTTCGAGGCAAGGCAACAGTGAGGCGTACCCTAGGGGTGGTGTGTGATTCGTGCGTCATGTTCAGTTATTTTGTCTTTTGTCATGTTATTGGTGATCTACGCGTTTGTTTTTATTTTTGTCCATACATTCTTTCATGCCATTATTTAACAGTTAAAAATTGCGAGAAAAGTAAAATTCTAAGCTATTACAAAAGGCGCGGGTCCATATCGCCAAAATTTCTCGAACCCGATTTAACAGAAAAATAAAGAAATAAAAGAAAATAAAGAATTAAAAGTGCAAGAAATTAATTACATAGCTTCGGGAAAGATACATAAATATTTAAACGCAATAAAATAAATATGCGAATTAATAAGAATAAAAAACGAGGGTGTTGGACCCTTTTTTGCAAAATTAACTTAAATGGAATTAATTAATAAAGAAAAAATAAAAGGAGATGTTTTTGGTATTTTTTTTTTAGTATTTTAGGATTTAAATGAAAAAGAATTAATTGAAATTAAATGCTAACCCTAATTCTATGTTTTTTATTTTATTAAAAAAAGAAGATTAAAGTTTTACCCTAAAATTAACCCTAATTAATTTACATGCAATTTTAATTATAAAAATAAATATTTAATTATTTAATTATTTAATTGTTATGGAATAAAAGAAAAAAGAATAAAAAATTAATTAAACCCTAATTCTATGTTTTTTAGATATTTATTAAAAGAGTTAAAATTAAAACCTAAATTTAAAACTAATCAATTAAAGTTATTTATTTACAAAATACCATTAAATAAAATATTTATTATTTTATTTTTATCTTTTCTGATTTTTTTTATTGTTTTGTGTTTTTATGAAAATAATAAGTTAATTAAAGACAATAATCAAAAAGAAAATAGAAATAATGCAAAATAAAGAAAATAAAAACAATTAGCAAACCTAGGGGGTCTGCCCCAAATTGTGAGGTTTTTTAGCAATCTGGCCCAAGATAATGAGGCCTTGTGGACTTTCCCAAGACACGTACTCAAACGTTGACTAGAGCCCATCGTGTTCCCCAGACCTGTGCCTTTGGATTGACGTACTGAACGCGTGGACGGCTTGATCTTGGAGGTGCATCATGGACCACCATATTGAGACTGCATGTGAATACTGAATGAAAAATAATATTGAAAGAATGAAGACCTGGGGCTCGAACCCAGGTCATTAACATTACCAGCCAACACGTATGCCACTAAGCCACTTCGTTCATCTGTAAATTAATATAATAAACAAATATAATAAAACAAACGCGTTAATGTTTCCTTTTTTCGCGCGAACTTTTGAATTGACCAATCAGCTTATGCCACCGAACCATCTTCTTCGTTGTGTTTTATTTTTTCCTGAAACAAGAATAAACTAGCAACGGTTTTCAAACGTTGCCATAGGTGCCATAGAAGAAAATAGCGAATAGGCCATAAGGCCTCATAAATTGAGCGCGATGATGCCATTGTTTTCGTCCAAACGCACTGATCATGACCATGGCATCGTGGTAGGCTAATTTTACACTATTTGAAAACGCCCAATTCACAGTTCTGCAAACCCTAGAATTTGATAATGGTGAAATCGTATATAGCTTGCAAAAACTCAATCAAGATAGATGGTTAGCTTCAGAATCGCACAAGGAATATGAATCTACAAATAAAATGCCATGAATATGCGTAAATTGCAAAGCACGATTATGCAAAAAAGTGAGAAAATTTGGACTTCTGTACAGTGATTCAAAGGGTTATGATTGATGTTTTTGATCCAGGAAGATTGCTTGAGGTTCTTGGAAGGCAATAGGATGAGTCTCGTGGCTTGAAACGACCTAGAACTAGGTTTTCAGTTTTGAGTTTCTTTGCAAAAATTTCAAGTTTGATGGATGCTTTTCTACGCAGCTTAGTGGTTCTTGGGATTAGGTTTGTGTTTAGGCTTATGTATTGAGTGAATTAGGTCAAGAAAAACAAACCAAATCATTTGCATTCATGGTTTTTGAAATTTGATTTTCAAAGATCTTTTTCAATCTTTTTTTCATGTGTTTTTGCTCTCAATCATATCCAATCAATCCAATTCCTTCCATATCTGATCATGCACGAATTATTGAGCCTATTACATGTACAAAAAGATTTGATAAGTTAGGTTAAGTATTTTTCATATATTTAATTGATTTAAATGAATTATTATTAATAAAAATTCAAATAAATAAATAAATAAATAATGAATAAAAACTTCCCTTTGGGCCAAGTGGTCGTGCACATGCTTGGGATAATGAATTGTGGAAGAAAAATGGGCCCATTAGCAATTTTAGGTCATTTGAATCAATGTTGACTTTTCAAAATATCCAAAAATTTCCCAACTTCCACAAGGCATAACTTGCTCAATTTTTAAGCTTTGCTCATGTTCTTGGACATTTTGGAAAGGTCTTTGAGTCCTCTAACCAATGCCTTTGGTCCCATGTCATTTTGATTTACCAATCTCAAGTTATGGCCTTTGACTTAAAGTCCCCTTTTGTTGACTTTTGAAAATGACCTATAATGTTGAAATTGATAACTTTTTGTGAGAGCATTCCTTGGACTTGAAGTATGAAGATGAGTTGTAGGAAATGTCTTTCTCTTCAGAATGAGCTTTGGATGGAATTTTTCTGATAATCCATGTGAAAGTTATGCCCTGGTCAATTTACAGTTGACTTTTTCAACTGTCCAAATAAGGAAACTTTTGCATCTTGATGATTTTTTAGCCAAGCTTTGAGAATCATGATCAAGCATTGATCAAATGATGTTTGTGGCTTCAAAATGATATGTTGACCAAAAATTTGAACTTTTGACTGCCAAATGACCATTTTGCCCCTACAGTTGACTGTAGTGCAATTAGGGTTTTGACTGTGCAATTTTGTGCTGAAAGTCTTGAAACTTGATATGAGGATGCTTGACCATATTTGTAGGCATGTGAGACTTGATTGGGCCCTTGAAAACTTCATTTTCTTGATCAGAACACCAACCCTAATCTTGACTGTTCAGGAGGCTCTTGCACTGTGCAACCCTTGGGGAACTTTTGAAGCTTTGACTTGGCAAATCTTTGAAGAATATGGGAGGGCAAATTTTGGGGTACAACAGTTGCCCATGTTCAATCTTCTTAGACCTGAGGATGCAGATTGGCTGACGTGCCTTCCGTAATCTGAGGGTAGAAGATGATTGAACACTAGAGTGCCCAGAAATTTGCGCTCACATAGTAGCAGTGTGATGGAAATGGGCTTATAGATGCCATTTAGAGGTTGATGAATGGGATGATGGGCTTATAGATGCCATCTGGATGTTGATCGCGTAAGAGATTCCTTAGCGAGAACCTGCGTACCCGCAAAAGAAAAAAGAGTACCTGACATGTTGCAGGAGCTGGTTTTCAGATGCTTGATATAGATGTGTCCTGACTGGTTACAAGAGCTGAGTCTGGAGCTTCACAAGATGATGAATGAACCAGGGATGGTTACTACCTTAGCATGAACGGTAAGAGAACCTTGGGTGACTTTAACTTCAACAACGCTCGTTGAGAAAATCTTGGTGGGAATTACCATCTTCCCAGTATCGGGAAGAGAACCAATAGGCAAATATAATCTCAAAAGCGGACGTTTGAGAAGAACCTGGAATGGAATTATCATCTCACGCACCGTCGGGGAGAGAACCATGGGAAATTATAATCTCAAAAGCGGACGTCTGAGAAAAACCTGGACTGGAATTATCATCTCACGCACCGTCGGGGAGAGAACCATAGGAAATTATAATCTCAAAAGCGGACGTTTGAGAAAAACCTGATAACTTCTACTGAGTCTTCATCAGAAAAATCTGTTGGGAGTCGATTTAGCTGGACTAGAGAAGGCCTTGGACTGGATAAGAAATCTTCGGAGTTGATTTAACTGAACCGGTCCAGGTCTTGAAATGTCTTCAACCGATACACCCTGGCAAGATACAGGAATCGAGTCCGGAATATAGTAAGGTTGGTGAGTTTGTCTCTACTGACAGGTTATCCTCATGGACGAGTGGTCTTTAACAACGGGTGTCTGTAACGACGAGTGTCTATAACGACGAGTGTCTATAACGACGAGTGTCTATGACGACGAGTGTCTATAACGACGAGTGTCTATAACGACGAGTGTCTATAACGACGAGTGTCTATAACGACGAGTGTCTATGACGACGAGTGTCTATAATGACGAGTGTCTATAACGACGAGTGTCTATAACGACGAGTGTCTATAACGACGAGTGTCTATAACGACGAGTGTCTATAACGACGAGTATCTATGACGACGAGTGTCTATAACGACGAGTGTCTATAACGACGAGTGTCTATAACGACGAGTGTCTATGACGACGAGTGTCTATAATGACGAGTGTCTATAACGACGAGTGTCTATAACGACGAGTGTCTATGACGACGAGTGTCTATGACGACGAGTGTCTATAACGACGAGTGTCTATAACGACGAGTGTCTATAACGACGAGTGTCTATAACGACGAGTGTCTATGACGACGAGTGTCTATAACGACGAGTGTCTATAACGACGAGTGTCTATGACGACGAGTAATTGTAACTGGACTTGTCTTCTTTTGACTGGATGAGCATCAGAGAAACCTTTGGGATTTAACTGTACTTGTCTTTTTTGACTGGATTGGTCTCCTTTGACTGTATTTGTCTATTTTGACATAGCTGGTCATTTAACTGTATCCTTCCTGAAAGGTAAAGGTCAATCATATGCAGTGCATGATATGGATCAAGCAACGACATAAATGAGATTGTATGACATGATGCGTATATGCATGTATCATGATGTATGTGACGTTTAGGAATGTATGTTTTCGTCTAGGAAATTAAATCCTTGACGGGTGTCGGGAAGTCACTCCTGGGCTGATGTTGAAGAATAAGCTTTTGCTCCCGCTGGAGATGCTAGTTGCAAGAATACCGGTGGGAGAAGATGACTCCGTTGAGGAATAAACTTGGCGGATGGAAGATTCTGCGGGGAGAACAGTACTCTAACGATCTTGCTGGGAAACAAAACTCTGTGGGGACAGAGGTACTTTGTTGAGTTGTTGATAATAACTTGCTGGGGATACCCTTGTTGTGTTGGAAGTGTTAATAGACTTCGCTGGGGATAAGAAGACCTTACTGAGGACGGTCTTTCCGTGGCTTTTGGCTGAGGATAACCCAGTTATATCCTGGTAAGGAAGTAACTCTTAGAATAAAGTCGGGGGACGCGTTCGCCCTGCAGGGAGTGAAGGTATCTGGGTCGCATTCTTCCGCCGAACCTATCTTGGTACCTCGATGGATAGAGCAACCGGATCCTTTAGATAACTCAATATTGCCCCAGTTTCTGTTGGAGAAGAAGGTACCTGTGAAGGTGTTTGATGACTGCCGATTGACAAATCTTCTTCTGGTAGGCAAGTGACGAGATGACAGGACATAGCCGTACGCTTTGATCCCTAACTTTTTCCTGGACCGCCCTTTCGGGTTTTCAGTCCACCGGGATAACCATTTTTGCCCAAGCCGCCTTTTCAGGTTTTCGACTTGCCGGGTGTACAGATTTTTCCATTTCATCCCTCATTTTGCCCGAACCCTTTTGGTTCGCCGGGAAGCCCTTATTTTTGCCTAGGTGTGTCAACCTAGCGGGTCTTTGATTTTGCGTAGTATTTTTTTCGACTATGTCCACGCTCTCAGGATGTAGGGAGGTGCCCCTGTTGTAGCATTGTGTACCACCAGAAAGTCTTCGTTGATCATGCAAGATTCGTTACGGGAATTCATGTCCGATGCCCCGAGTGACTCAGGCGGAGATTTGCCCCTGTCTATTTGGCATTTGAGAGATTCTTTTAATCTTGACTTGACTGCCCCAAATTATGGACAATGCTCATGCTATGCCCCTTGATTGGAGGTACTCTTGTTCACTATGTATTCATCGTGCGAATTTCCCTGCTGTTCAAACAAATAGTCATATGCAAACAATGTTATATCAAAAATGCAAAGCTTATGTCTGTCTTGAAGATTTTGAAAAATGCATTTTTCAGTAAAACCAGCAAATTTTGTAAAATGTGATGTCAACTCAATATTTTATAGCAAGCCTTAAGGAGTCAGGATACCTTTGGTAACAGTATGCTTTCGAACCAACCCATGCTTCAGCTAGGACTTTTAAGGGTTGTAGCGTGGCCTGGTTCACAGTTTAAGAAACAAAGGATAAAGGCTCAAATTTTATTTGTACCCACCCACTCTTCGTGATGTTCTCCAAACCTAAGCTCAGTTGACCGTACGTTAGGTCCTGTTTGAGTCTTTGCTCTGATTTTCCGGTGATGATTCGGATGTTGATAACTTATTTTGAATAGGCAGTCATTCCTTTTTTTGTCGAGGGTTTGTAAGACCTCTTTCTTGATTTTTGTTATCCCTTTCTTTTTTGCCTGAACTGTTTCCTTTTTAGGAATTACAGTTAGCGGGATGCCCCAGTTTTGCAAGTCTCCTTCATGGGTTTTGACTTAATGGGTTTTTTTTTTTTTGATTTTGAAAGATAATGACTGCCTTTCTTTATTGATCATTCGGAACCATCACTGTCTTTCTTTGTTTTGTAAGGATCTTTTTGGTGCCATTCGTTATGCACCTGGATCAACTGAGAGAACTACCCTGCCCCAAGTTATGATGAAGGGTTTTGAATTTCGAAAAGAAAAACTCCTACTTCTTTGGCTCAGAGGGGTTGACGAGGGATTATCATCCTTATAACTCCAGTGTTTAGGGATTGAAACAATGCCTGTACCTCATCAGCGGGATCTGTTCAAAAGCATACTGTAGATTATGGTATCGTTTTCGTCATCCTCCCTCAAGAGGCTTAGAATTTTAGATCAAGAGTTGACATCAGAAAAAATATGAAAATAATTTGCATTTAGTAAATACGAATATATTGTTTCAAAACAGACATATGCGATGCATTAAAGAAATAACAATGTTTAACATGAGTAAATGTTTGAACAATCAAAAGAAAAATTACAACTTGAATTCAAATGAACAAAAAAAGTGCTTTCTATCCTAGCCCTGTTTTGGCATGGGAGCAGTGATCACGTTGGGAGTCTCTGGAGAGTCAAGCTGGACTTCCTTTGCGTCAATCAGATCTTGAACCCTGTTTCTCAAAGTCCAACAGTCATCTGTAGCATGCCCCGGGCTGTCGGAATGATAGGCGCAGCGAGCATTGGGATTGTACCTTGAAGGTGTCCTGTTAGGATTCTTCGGGGGATCCATGAGAGTTACCAACTTGGTTTCCAGCAGTTGTGGCAATATCTGTGACAAAGTCATGCCGAGGGGAGTAAATTGTCTCTTAGGTCTTTCTTCCCTTTGTTGATGGTGACGCTGAGGAGCACCGGCCGGCTTTACAATAGCTACTGCGTTGACCGCACTAGATTCTCTCTTGGATGGTTTCTTCTCAGTGCTCGAGGAGTCACCATTCTGTATTTTCCCTGACTTGATGCCAGCTTCTATTCTTTCCCCGGTCAAGATCAGATCTGTAAACCCAGCAGCAGAATTCCCAATCAGGTGGTTGAAGAATGGACCAGACAGGGTCCCCAAGAACATGTCGACGAGCTCGCGGTCAGTCAGAGGTGGTTGTACCCTTCCAGCAAGGTCCCTCCATTTTTGAGCATATTCTTTGAAACCTTCACCCGTACCCATAGACATCCCCTGAAGCTGAGTGCGCGTGGGAGCGAGGTCGGCATTGTACTGGTACTGCTTGTAGAATGCAGTGGCTAAGTCTTCCCAGGTACGGATGTTGGCTCCATTCAGTTGATAGAACCAGTCAAGCTGAGTCCCTGAAAGACTCTCCTGGAAAAAGTGGATCCATAAGTTCCTGTCGGCCGTGTAGGGCTGGATCCTCCTCATGTATGACCTGAGATGCAGCTTTGGACAGGATGCCCCGTCGTACTTTGCAAAGGCAGGTGCCTTGAATTTGTGCGGGATCACTACCCCAGAAGACAGACCTAGATCCTCGAAGTCCAGGCCAGGCACTTTTTGTATCTCCATAGCACTTAGCCGGTCTTCCAACTGTTTGTACCTATCCTCAGCCGGAGGGTACTGTTCATCGTTGAAATCTGTCTCATCGTCGGAGACCACTGGACTGGGAACCCTTTCCTCTTGATGCCTGCCTTTCCCCACAGATGGAGTTGTCCTCTCAGCTTCATCCTGCAGGGTGTTCCCAGATCTGCGTCTAGGGCTGAACAAAACAATCCTCTTCTTCTTCTTTTCCTTCTTCAAGAGCAGAGCCTTCAGATCTTGTTGCCCCTGGGTCAAATTCATGATCAGCCCTTGGAACTAGGCGTTCTGAGCCTGGAGGGCCTTGATAGTGTGCTCGGTTGAGGATTCAGGATTCATGACGGTCGGCTGAAATAAACAGCGAAGAAGGTAAGCAACCTGTCAAAAGGGGTACCTGCAATGCAATGATATGTATGATATCCATGCAATGTTTTCAAGGATCTCGCGGGATAAACAAGAAAATTTGTTAGAACTCGGGTCCGGTGTTTTGATTGAAGGAACTCCCCGTTGCTGAGAATCCTTCTTCAATGGTCAAAGGCTCACCATATCTAGTGGGTCATAGCCCCTGACAACCTTGTCTAGAGGAAAGTAAATCCCCCTTTTCCCCTTGCTGGACAGTTGGTTCATCATGACCTACATCACAAGCCCTTGAGATCCTTGAAATGGGTTAGGATGTATGCAATGGTATGATGTTATGGTATGCATGGGGTAATGTGAGTAACCCTGTTATGAGTCCTGATTAAGGACTGCAAACCAAAACCTGCAAGAAACTTGGTAAAACTTGTTACGAGTCCCAATTAAGGACTAAAACAAACCCTGCAAGAAACTCGGTAAACCTTGTTACGAGTCCTAGTTAAGGACTAAAACAAAAACCTGCAAGAAACTTAGTAAGCCTGTTACGAGTCCTAGTTAAGGACTAAAACAAAAACCTGCAAGAAACTTAGTAAGCCTGTTATGAGTCCCAATTAAGGACTATAAACAAAACCTGCAAGTAGTTCATGTGTCAGATAAAGCCTGCAAGTAGTCAAGTACGAAGGCACACAAGTCACACAAGACAAGCCCCTAAAGTTTAGGCCGGCATGAGGTCTGGGTATTACCCTCTTGAAGTTGGTGGGCTCAACCTGTCCTATCAGAAGTAACCGGGTTCTAAGGGTCCCAATATCACTGGATTGTTTTCATTGTTCATCGTTTCGATTTAGCCACTGAACTGGCGACCGAAATATTCCAGGAAAGCAACCCTCAATTGAGTGTAGTATCGAGTATCAACCAACCTTGGACTGCACCAAAGTCAGTTATCTCACTACCCTAAAGAGGCCAAGATAGTTCAATTAAGGTTCCTAAGGTCTGTTGATGCTTCATGACACCACGTGGAGGCCCCGTACTCTCCTTGACTGAACTCAAGGGTTACCGGTACACACCAAAGTGCCACATCAACGTAGCAGACTGTTTCAACCATGTCGGTATACCCCGCACAGTTCCCTCACAGCCTTGTTGCTACTTTCTAAGAATGTATCCCCCAGATCCGGGTTTAGGATCTATAGAACTCCCAAAGCAACCCACAATTTAAAGCACACAAGGAAAACAATTGAAAACACAGTTATGAACTAGCCCTAAGGTACACCTCACTTTAAGTTAAGTCCCCAGCAGAGTCGCCAGTTCTGTGATCGGTGGATCTGGAACTGACTGTTTAACGCTGGTTCGCGAAATGTCGCGGAAGCAAGAGTCGCCACCGTCTTTTATTTTCTCCAAATGGAAAGGACAAAAGCACAGAAAAATTCCTTATAGAGATTGCTCTCGGTTCGGGAGGTAGGTTATAGAAAGGGAAGGTGTTAGCACCCTTTCTATCCATGGTTATCCATGGGCTCTTAGATACTTGCTCATTGTGTTTTCAAAAATGGTTTGTTTGCTTTTCAACTGTGGGTTTTAAAAGTTTCTTTGAAAATTCCAGCTCGACTCTTGTATCAGTCCTCAAGAGTGTTTGAAAAATTGCTTTCGAAAGCTTTTTGAAAATGTGTTGGTGTGAAAAGTATTTTTGAATTTTGTTTTTGAAATTAGAGCAAGTATCTAGAGTCGTCTACCTACCCTAAGGAATTCGTCTGTGTAAATGTCCTTTAAAGTAGTGCCATCCCACCATTGAGAGGTAGGTAGCACCACCGTTGGAGGTGTTCGGGTCAATTCGAGTGTGTAGGGACATGGTGATCACCAGAGCAATGGGAAGACACCTTAGAAGCTACCCTCATGCCAGGTTCCCGGATCATGAGGACTTACTAAGACATCCTCTACTCGACGATCACCTTTCGAGGCAAGGCAACAGTGAGGCGTACCCTAGGGGTGGTGTGTGATTCGTGCGTCATGTTCAGTTATTTTGTCTTTTGTCATGTTATTGGTGATCTACGCGTTTGTTTTTATTTTTGTCCATACATTCTTTCATGCCATTATTTAACAGTTAAAAATTGCGAGAAAAGTAAAATTCTAAGCTATTACAAAAGGCGCGGGTCCACATCGCCAAAATTTCTCGAACCCGATTTGACAGAAAAATAAAGAAATAAAAGAAAATAAAGAATTAAAAGTGCAAGAAATTAATTACATAGCTTCGGGAAAGATACATAAATATTTAAACGCAATAAAATAAATATGCGAATTAATAAGAATAAAAAACGAGGGCGTTGGACCCTTTTTTGCAAAATTAACTTAAATGGAATTAATTAATAAAGAAAAAATAAAAGGAGATGTTTTTGGTATTTTTTTTTTAGTATTTTAGGATTTAAATGAAAAAGAATTAATTGAAATTAAATGCTAACCCTAATTCTATGTTTTTTATTTTATTAAAAAAAGAAGATTAAAGTTTTACCCTAAAATTAACCCTAATTAATTTACATGCAATTTTAATTATAAAAATAAATATTTAATTATTTAATTATTTAATTGTTATGGAATAAAAGAAAAAAGAATAAAAAATTAATTAAACCCTAATTCTATGTTTTTTAGATATTTATTAAAAGAGTTAAAATTAAAACCTAAATTTAAAACTAATCAATTAAAGTTATTTATTTACAAAATACCATTAAATAAAATATTTATTATTTTATTTTTATCTTTTCTGATTTTTTTTATTGTTTTGTGTTTTTATGAAAATAATAAGTTAATTAAAGACAATAATCAAAAAGAAAATAGAAATAATGCAAAATAAAGAAAATAAAAACAATTAGCAAACCTAGGGGGTCTGCCCCAAATTGTGAGGTTTTTTAGCAATCTGGCCCAAGATAATGAGGCCTTGTGGACTTTCCCAGGACACGTACTCAAACGTTGACTAGAGCCCATCGTGTTCCCCAGACCTGTGCCTTTGGATTGACGTACTGAACGCGTGGACGGCTTGATCTTGGAGGTGCATCATGGACCACCATATTGAGACTGCATGTGAATACTGAATGAAAAATAATATTGAAAGAATGAAGACCTGGGGCTCGAACCCAGGTCATTAACATTACCAGCCAACACGTATGCCACTAAGCCACTTCGTTCATCTGTAAATTAATATAATAAACAAATATAATAAAACAAACGCGTTAATGTTTCCTTTTTTCGCGCGAACTTTTGAATTGACCAATCAGCTTATGCCACCGAACCATCTTCTTCGTTGTGTTTTATTTTTTCCTGAAACAAGAATAAACTAGCAACGGTTTTCAAACGTTGCCATAGGTGCCATAGAAGAAAATAGCGAATAGGCCATAAGGCCTCATAAATTGAGCGCGATGATGCCATTGTTTTCGTCCAAACGCACTGATCATGACCATGGCATCGTGGTAGGCTAATTTTACACTATTTGAAAACGCCCAATTCACAATTCTGCAAACCCTAGAATTTGATAATGGTGAAATCGTATATAGCTTGCAAAAACTCAATCAAGATAGATGGTTAGCTTCAGAATCACACAAGGAATATGAATCTACAAATAAAATGCCATGAATATGCGTAAATTGCAAAGCACGATTATGCAAAAAAGTGAGAAAATTTGGACTTCTGTACAGTGATTCAAAGGGTTATGATTGATGTTTTTGATCCAGGAAGATTGCTTGAGGTTCTTGGAAGGCAATAGGATGAGTCTCGTGGCTTGAAACGACCTAGAACTAGGTTTTCAGTTTTGAGTTTCTTTGCAAAAATTTCAAGTTTGATGGATGCTTTTCTGCGCAGCTTAGTGGTTCTTGGGATTAGGTTTGTGTTTAGGCTTATGTATTGAGTGAATTAGGTCAAGAAAAACAAACCAAATCATTTGCATTCATGGTTTTTGAAATTTGATTTTCAAAGATCTTTTTCAATCTTTTTTTCATGTGTTTTTGCTCTTAATCGTATCCAATCAATCCAATTCCTTCCATATCTGATCATGCACGAATTATTGAGCCTATTACATGTACAAAAAGATTTGATAAGTTAGGTTAAGTATTTTTCATATATTTAATTGATTTAAATGAATTATTATTAATAAAAATTCAAATAAATAAATAAATAAAAAATGAATAAAAACTTCCCTTTGGGCCAAGTGGTCGTGCACATGCTTGGGATAATGAATTGTGGAAGAAAAATGGGCCCATTAGCAATTTTAGGTCATTTGAATCAATGTTGACTTTTCAAAATATCCAAAAATTTCCCAACTTCCACAAGGCATAACTTGCTCAATGTTTAAGCTTTGCTCATGTTCTTGGACATTTTGGAAAGGTCTTTGAGTCCTCTAACCAATGCCTTTGTTCCCATGTCATTTTGATTTACCAATCTCAAGTTATGGCCTTTGACTTAAAGTCCCTTTTTGTTGACTTTTGAAAATGACCTATAATGTTGAAATTGATAACTTTTTGTGAGAGCATTCTTTGGACTTGAAGTATGAAGATGAGTTGTAGGAAATGTCTTTCTCTTCAGAATGAGCTTTGGATGGAATTTTTCTGATAATCCATGTGAAAGTTATGCCCTGGTCAATTTACAGTTGACTTTTTCAGCTGTCCAAATAAGGAAACTTTTGCATCTTGATGATTTTTGAGCCAAGCTTTGAGAATCATGATCAAGCATTGATCAAATGATGTTTGTGGCTTCAAAATGATATGTTGACCAAAAATTTGAACTTTTGACTGCCAAATGACCATTTTGCCCCTACAGTTGACTGTAGTGCAATTAGGGTTTTGACTGTGCAATTTTGTGCTGAAAGTCTTGAAACTTGATATGAGGATGCTTGACCATATTTGTAGGCATGTGAGACTTGATTGGGCCCTTGAAAACTTCATTTTCTTGATCAGAACACCAACCCTAATCTTGACTGTTCAGGAGGCTCTTGCACTGTGCAACCCTTGGGGAACTTTTGAAGCTTTGACTTGGCAAATCTTTGAAGAATATGGGAGGGCAAATTTTGGGGTACAACAATAACAATCGGCTTCCATAGTAGACCAATAATATTCTGCACGTAGGATTTTCTTTGCCATGGTGTGTCCATTGGAATTAGTCCCAAAAGTACCTTCATGTAACTCTGCCATAATCCTTTCTGCCCCGTTCTTGTCCATATATCGCAGTAAGGTTGAATCATGGTTACGTTTGTAAAGGATACCATTACTGATGAAGAACTTCGCCGCAAACCTCC
Organism: Vicia faba; assembly: GCA_948472305.1. Classification (NCBI taxonomy): domain Eukaryota; kingdom Viridiplantae; phylum Streptophyta; class Magnoliopsida; order Fabales; family Fabaceae; genus Vicia; species Vicia faba. Next base: position 1,351,468,628 of record OX451737.1, on the reverse strand, counting down.
TCAGAAACTTCTTATCATTAACAGATGCACCCTCGGGGTATTCTTGAGCCTCAAGATACCTCTTTACCTCATGAAACCAGGGTTTATCTGTTACTTCTTCAGTCTCGATATCACAGCAATATGTGGGTTCGTCCAACCTCTTGATGGTAATTCGGGGAGCCTCATTGTCCCACCTGACCTTGAACATAGAAGACATCGTAACTAGCGCGTCTGCCAACTCATTCTCCTCTCTTGGGAAGTGTTCAAAGGTTATCTCCTCAAAGTGCGGAAGCAATGTCAGTACATACTCCTTGTAAGGAATAAGATTTGGGTGTTTTGTATCCCACTCGCCTTTGATTTGACTGATCACGAGAGCGGAATCTCCTAATACACTTAAGAACTTAATCCTCAGGTCAATAGCTGCTCGAAGGCCCATGATGCATGCTTCATACTCCGCCATATTGTTGGTGCAGTTAAAACATAATCGGGCGGTGAACGGAGTATGACAGCCTTCAGGAGATATGATAACGGTGCCAATGCCATTACCCAAAGCGTTTGAAGCTCCATCAAAGTACATAGACCATCGGGATCCCTCCTCGGATCCTTCATCCGGTCCAGGTTTTTCACAGTCAGTCACCAACATGATGCTTTCATCTAGAAACTCGAAATTCATAGACTGGTAATCATCCACGGCCTGATGTGCCAAATGATCTGCCAACACACTTCCCTTGATTGCTTTTTGGGTCGTGTATTGGATGTCATACACAGTCAAGATCATCTGCCATCTTGTTATTCTTCCGGACAAGGCAGGCTTCTCGAAGATATACTTGATTGGATCCATCTTTGATATCAATAAAGTAGTATGAGTCAGCATATACTGTCTCAGCTAGCGAGTAGCCCATGCCAAAGCGCATCAAGTTTTCTCAAGCAGTGAGTATCGGGTCTCACAGTCGGTAAACTTTTTGCTAAGGTAATAAATAGCATGCTCTTTTCGGCCAGACTCGTCATGCTTCCCCAGCATGCACCCCATTGAATTATCGAGTACTGTCAAGTATAGGATTAAAGGTCTCCTTTCAACTGGAGGCATAAGAATAGGTGGCTCTTAGAGATATTCTTTTATTCTTTCGAAAGTGGCCTGACATTCATCATTCCATCTTACCACTTGATCTTTCTTCAGCAGCTTGAAGATTGGCTCACAAGTAGCAGTCAGGTGCGAAATGAATCGGGCAATGTAGTTCAGTCGTCCCCAAAAGCCTCTAACTTCTTTTTCTGTTCGCGGAGCTGGCATCTCCTGTATAGCCTTCACCTTTGCAGGATCCACTTGAATACCTTTATCACTAACGACGAAACCTAGCAGCTTACCAGACCTCACCCCGAAGATGCACTTGTTCGGGTTTAACCTCAGCTTATACAACTTCAACCTGTCAAATAGCTTCTGAAGATGGTCAAGATGTTTTTCTTCAGTCTGGGACCTTGCAATCATATCATCAACGTAAACCTCAATCTCGTGATGAATCATGTCGTGGAACAAAGTAACCATGGGGCGCTGATAAGTTGCCCCAGCATTCTTCAATCCGAAAGGCATGACTTTGTAGCAAAAGGTACCTCACTGTGTAACGAACGTTGTCTTCTCCATGTCTTCGGGAGCCATCTTAATCTGACTGTAACCAGAAAAACCATCCATAAAGGAGAAGACCTTATGTTGTGCGGTGTTGTCAACCAGAACGTCGATATGAGGCAGAGGGAAATCATCCTTGGGACTCGCCCTATTCAGATCCCTATAGTCCACACACATTCGAACCTTACCATCTTTCTTTGGCATCGGAACCACGTTGGCAACCCACTGTGGATAAGAAGTAGCTGCTAGAAAACCGGCATCAAACTGTTTCATAACCTCAGCCTTGATTTTCTCAGACATCTTTGGGCGCATTCGGTGAACTTTCTGCTTCACTGGAGGACAGTCTTCCTTAGTTGGCAGGCGGTGTACCACAATGTCGGTATCCAACCCAGGCATATCTTCATAATACCAAGCAAAGATCACAGCATAGTCACGCAACATATGTATCAGCCGTTGTTTAACACTAGGCTCCAGATTTGCACCTATCTTGACCTTTTTCTTGTCTTCCTCTGTACCCAAATTCACTGATTCCACTGGCTCTTCATGCGGCTGTATGGCCCTCTCTTCCTGAAGTAACAGTCTAGCAAGTTCTCCAGGAACTTCACAATCATCCTCACCTTCGTCCTAGGCTTGGTTGATCGGATTTTCGAAGTCATAACTGGCAGTAGCAGAGTCGTTATCAGTGGGATCCAGAGTGGATGTGGACCTGTATTATGATATGTGAGTGTGTGTGTGTTGTACCCCAAAATTTTCCCTCCCATATTCTTCAAGATTTGGCAAGATCAAGCTTCAAAATCTCTCAAGGGTTGCACAGTCCAATTGCCTCCCAATACAGTCAAAATTAGGGTTTTGGTTCTTGCAAAGAAATTGAGGTTTTCAAGGTTCCAATCAAGTCCCATGTGCCCATATACATTGTCAAGCATCCATATGTCAAGTTTCAAGACTCATAGCATCAAATTGCACAGTCAAAAGCCCTAATTGCTCCACAGTCAACTGTAGGGGTAAAATGGTCATTTGACAGTCAAAAGTCAAAAAATTTGGTCAACATCTTATTTTGAAGCCACAATCATCATTTGATCAATTCTTGATCATGATTCCTCAAAGCATGGCTCAAAAAGTCTCAAGATGCAAAAGTTTCTATTTTTGGACAGCTGAAAAGTCAACTGCAAATTGACCAAGGCATAACTTCTTCATGGTTTATCAGAAAAATCCCATCCAATGCTAATTTTGAAGGGGATGACATTTCCTACAACTCATCTTCACACTCCAAGTCCAAGAGATGCTCTCACAAAAAGTTATCAATTTCAACATTATAGGTCATTTTCAAAAGTCAACAAAAAGGCACTTTAAGTCAAAGACCATAACTTGATATTGGTAAATCAAAATGACATGGGACCAAAGACATTGGTTAGAGGACGTCAAGACCTTTCCAAAATGTCCAAGAACATGTTCATAGCTTCAAAATTGAGCAAGATATGCATTGGAGAAGTTGGGAAATTTTTGGGAACTTTCAAAAGTCAACTTTGCCTAAAACACTTCAAATTTGCTAATGGGCCTCAAATTCTTTCTTGAATCATTACCCAAGGCCTATGCACGACCCATTGAGCTTAAAATAATTTATTTTCTTATTTTTAATTAATTAATTGAATTTTTATTATTATTAATTCGTTTAATTGGTTTTAATTGTAGAAAAATATCAAAGCATGGTTGTCAAATCTTTTTATGAAGCAAATACACTCCACACATGCTAAAGATTTCGTGCATCATCCAAGGGGACAAGATCTTCCATAATTGGCAAGGTTTTCATGGAAAAAGATTGAAAATTACATGATTGAAAATCAAGGATTTGAAACATTAATTCATGGACTTTTGGGCCAAGGTTTTGACCTAATTTGCATCACATACATATGCTGAGTGAAACCCTACTCAAAGACACACGAAAAAGCTTCTAAAAACTCCATAGCCAATTTGCAAAAACTCAAGAAAATTGTGAAACTGATTTCATACTTGCAGCGCGTTTCAAAGCCTAAAAAGGATTCAATCACCTTGCCTAAGTCTCCAGGAAGCTATTACTATCAAGAACAAGCTCTCATACTCAAAGAAACAGTAAAACAAAGTCATGGTTTGAACGAATATTTTCATAATCGAAACCTAATTTCTATGCATCATTGACATGTCTTGCTCATTGATTTGTATTACTGACATCTCCCTGAAGCTTTCGGTATAGTTGAATTGTGCTGAAACTGCCTAAATCAAAATCCACCATGGGCGATATCTAGGGTTCCAAGGTTCAAAAATTAGGGCTTTCCTTGTATTGTAAAATTGGACCTCCAAACCTGTATGGACGAATTCGTTGCAACAAGACGAAACCATTAAGACCCTCGCGCCTTTTTTATATTGTTCCTAACCCTAGTCGCTATTTTTCGTGGTTATGGTTAGTGGGGGTTTAAAACCCTCGCTATCGTATTCATGTTGCAGGTGAAAACGAGGAAGAAGATGGGTGTGGCATCATGTGATTGGGGAGTTTAAACCTTAGCGCGCTTTTTTAATGTTTCAGTATAATGGGCACTTTTCATATATTATATTTCTTTATTATTATGTATACAAACGCGCTTGGTAGCTCAGATGGTGGAGGACGTGTCTTGCAAGCATAGGGACCTGGGTTCGATTCCCAGGTCCCCCCACATAATTGATAATTTTTGTTCTAACGTATTCTAGTGCAGCGCCTCATCCAACGTCCCACCATACGTACTCACGCGTAGCTTGCCAGATGGTCCTGATCAACAATCCAATGGCTACAGAATGAAGTCCATGGTATGCTCTAGTCAACCAACGTGCACACGATCAGGAAAGTCAGATGGGCTCTATGCTTCTTGGGCCTAAATTCCTCAAAGTTCACCTCCACATGGGCCAGACACCCCCCTTGGTTTGCATATTCAATTTAATTTTCTTTTCTTTTAATTGCTTTAATTATTATTATTATTTCACCTCAAATTAATTTTCCTAATAAAAATCAGAAACTAAAAATTGTAAATATTTTTAATCATTTATTAATTGCATCATTAACCTATTTTTGTAAATAAATATTAACAATTAACTTTAGTTTAATTTAGGTTTATATTTTAATCTCTTTTCTTAATAAATAAAAAATATATAGAATTAGGTTTTTTTTTTACACTTTTATCTTTTTCTTAATTAATTACTATCATTATTTATTATTATTATCATTATTAATTACTATTATTTTTGTACATAAATATGTAAGTTAATTAATTAGTAAATTAGGTCAACTTTGACATTTTCTTTAATAATTAAAATAAACTTAGAATTAGGGTTTTCTTTTGATTTTAATTTTCTTTATTCTCATAAATACAAAAAAACATAAAAAACACTTTCTTTTCTTTAATTAAATAATAATTAGGTCCTAATTTATTTTAATTTCAAGCAAAGGGTCAAAACCCTCGGACGTTCAGTTTAAGTCTTTTCGCGCATTATTTTTCTTACTGATTATTATGTAACTGTTCAAGGAATGTAATAGTAATTAGGTTTATTACTGTTTTTTTACTTTCTGCATTTTTATCAAAAACGGGTCTTTGTATTTTGGCGATGTATAGACCCGCGCCTTGTAATAGCGTAGCTTTTATCTTTCCGTCTTTTAAATTTCTGCACTCCTAAACTCGCATGAAAGAATGTATGGTAATTAAAAACAACTCGTAGCTCACGATGCCATGATCAAAGATAAAATATAACATGAAAACAACACACAATACACACACCACTTCTAGGGTACGCCTCACTCGTTGCCTTCGAAACGTGGTCGTCAAGTATAGGACGTTTTAGCGGTCGCTCTTATGTCCAAGATCCAGTTGCCTCGAAACAGTTGCCTCGAAACGGTTGCCTCGGATTAAAAAAGGATCTAGGATGTAAGGGTAACTTCTAAGGTGTCTTGCTATTGCTTCGGTGACCACACTGTCCCTAAAATCGAATTGACCCGAACACCTCCAACGGTGGTGCTACCTACCTCTCAATGGTGGGATGGCACTACCTTAAGGACATTTACACAGCCTAATTCCTTAGGGTAGGTAGATGACTCATGGATACTTGCTCTCTTCAAAAACAAATCAAAAATCTTTTCACACTGACACTTTCAAAAGCTTTCAAAACAAATTTTTCAAACACTCTTGAGGACTGATACAAGAGTCATTCAGAAATCTTTCAAAGAAACTTTTTCAAACCCACTCACATTTTTGAAAAGCAAACATTTTGAAAACATAAGAGCAAGTATCTAAGAGCCCATGGATAACCATGGATAGAAAGGGTGCTAACACCTTCCCTTTCTATAAATCTACCTCCCGAACCGAGAAACAATCTCATAAGGAATTTTGCTGTGCTTTTGTCCTGTCCATGTTGGAGAAAATAAAAGACGGTGGCGACTCTTGCTTCCACGACATTTCGCGAACCAGCTAAAAACAGTCAGTTCTCATTTCCACCGATCACAGAACTGGCGACTCTGCTGGGGACATTATAAAGTGAGGTGTACCTTAGGATAGCTCATACTTATGTTTTCAATTGCTTTGTTTTGTTAGCTTTATTATTATGGGCATTGTCTTGGAGTTTCATAGATCCTAACCCGGATCTGGGGATACCCTTTTAGGTAGCATAAGCTGTGAGGGACCTGTCCGGCATAGACCGACACGGGTGAAGTAGTGGCTACGTTGGTGTGGCACCTTGGTCTGTACCGATATCCCTTGTGTCGCAACGAGGAGAATATGGGTCTTCTAAGGAGTCATTAAGCACCAAACGACCTTAGAACCTTAAATGACCCAACTTGGCCATAGAACAGTAGCAGTATGCTACACCCATTGAGGCTAAACTCTCGCGATGGTTCTGGCCGCAAGAAAAGATTGCGATGCTGGAGTTATGACCGATTGAGGGTAGTCAGTGATATTGGGATCCTCTAGAACCCGGTTACTTTTGATAGGACAGGTCTTAACCAACAATCTTCAAGAGGGTAATACCTAGACCCCATGCTGGCCTAAACCCTAAGGGCTGTCTTGTGTGACTTGTGTGCCTTATCATGTTTGCCTTTGTGAATACTTGTGGTGTGCTTTATCATGACATCATACCATCATAGACATTGCATGCATCCTGCATAAGGACTGACCCATTTCAAAGACAAGAGGTTTTCATCTTTGCTCTGTTTTGTAGGACATCATGATGCCTGTGCGAAGGAACACTATCCGGTTCAATTTTGTTCACCCACCTGAGTTGCTTGAAGAATTGGTTAGCAAAATTCCAAACACCACTTCCTTCATCCAGAGGCATGGTTCTCTTCTCGGCTTAGTCATTGCAAAGTGGGACCAACAACTGATGAGTGTCCTGACACAGTTTTATGATCCTTTGTACAATTGCTTCACCTTTCGAGACTTCCAGCTGGTCCCTACCCTGGAAGAATTCTCTGATTTGCTTGGCATCCCTATCTTGGATCAGACTCCCTTCACTGGTTGGGAAAAGACTTTTAGGCTTGAGGAGATTGCTGCAGCCCTTCCCTTGACCCACAAAGAGGTAATGGACAATTGGGTGACTAGAAGCAGAGTTAAGGGTTTCTTGGCCAAGTTTCTGATCGATAAAGCTAACAGTTTCTGGAATGACCTAGACTTCAGGGCGTATGAAGACATTCTGGCTCTCCTAATCTATGGTCTAGTCTTGCTTCCTAATCCTGATAACTTCATTAACATCACTGCCATAAGGATCTTCATGTCTCGGAACCCTGTGCCCACTCTCTTGGGTGATATCCTGCAACAACTCTATGCTCGTACTTCCTGAAGACGAGGAACTCTGTGGTGTTGTATTCCTTTGTTAGTGAGGTGGTTTATTTCGCACCTCCCTAAGTTTGTGCTGAAGAACAAAGAAGGAAGAGGTTGGGCTCATAGGTTAATGTCTCTCACTGATAATGACATCATTTGGACTTTCAGGGGTTTGGATGAGGTAGCTGTTATTGATCGTTGCGGAGAATATCCTAACGTTCCTTTGATCGGTACCCAAGGAGGAATCTCTTATAATCCATGTCTAGCTCTCCGTCAGTTTGGAAGAGCCAGAAGAGCAGGGCCTCATGAGATGTTGGTGCCTCACATCAGTTTTGAGTTTCAGGTAGATAGTGACGAGCTGCGTCGTAGGTTCATCAAGGCTTGGGACAGAATTCACAAAGCTGACCCACAGGAGTTGGGATCGAAGACTTCTTTACCCATGGAACCCTACTACAGATGGGTCTGCATCCGTGCTCAGAATTTAGGTATGCCATATGAAGCTGTCAGACCCATCATTCTTGAATATCCTGATAGAGATGGGGCTCCTCCAACTGTTCTCCCTCCTCAGATACCTACTGATGTTGATACCTTAAAGAGGTCTTGGGCGCAACTACAAGAAGAACGGGATTCTTATTGGGAAAAGTTCAAGTAGCAGGAACTGAAGATCCAGAAGCTGACAAAGCAGTTGGAGAACGAGCGGGCCCTGAATGACTACATCCGTACTGAGAAGAGGAGACCCTGGGATCACTGATGAGCTTTGAATGTTCTTTTACAGTTTTTTGTTTCCCTTTTCAGTATTTCCATTTTATGTAACGCCTAAGGGCAATCTGTTGAACAATTTAAATTTCAAAGTTGAATCTAATAAAGTGTGTTTCCTTTTTGTTTACAAAGTTGAATCCCGATTGTCTTTGAAAACATAAATCATACGCATTCCATTCATCATGTGCATCACAGGTACTCTTCTTTTCAGGTTGCTTAATGTTCTTTGCTGTTTATTTCAGCAGCCATCATGAATCCTGAATCATCTACTGAGCAATCCATCAAGGCCCTCCAGGCTCAGAACGCCCAGTTCCAAGAGTTGATCATGAGTTTAGCCCAAGGTCAAGAGGAATTGAAGGCTCTGCTGGTCAAGAAGAAGAAGAAGAGAACTGTACTATTCAACACTGGCCGGAGGTTTGGTAACACACTGCAAAATAAGGTTGAACAAGCTGGTTCTTCTGTAGGGAAAGGCAGTCCCCAAGGGGGAAGGGTTCCTAGTCCTCTGGTCTCTGACAACGAGACTGATTTCAATGAAGAGCAGTACCCTCCCGCTGAAGACAAGTACAAGCAGTTAGAGGATCGCCTGAATGCCATGGAAATTCAACAGGTGCCTCGGTTGGATTTTGGAGACTTGGGTCTATCTTCAGGTGTGGTGATCCCACACAAGTTCAAAGCACCATCTTTCACAAAGTATGATGGGGCGTCCTTCCCTAAGCTACATCTCAGATCTTATGTGCGGAAGATCCAGTCGTATACTGTGGACAAGAACTTATGGATCCATTTCTTCCAGGAGAGTCTTTCAGGGACTCATCTCGAATGGTTCTATCAGCTGGATGGAACCAAGGTTCGTAACTGGGAGGACTTGGCTACTGATTTTTATAAGCAGTATCAGTACAATGCCGACCTCGCTCCTACACGTACCCAACTCCAGGGTATGTCGCTAGGATCGGGAGAAGGTTTTAAAGAGTACGCGCAGAAGTGGAGGGATTTGGCTGGCAGGGTGCAGCCACCGTTAACCGACCGTGAACTTGTGGACATGTTCTTGGGGACCCTATCCGGGCCATTCTTCAATTATCTCATTGGCAATTCTTCTGCAGGGTTCACAGATCTCATTCTGACGGGTGAAAGGATAGAAGCTGGTATGAAATCAGGGAAGATACAGAAAGGTGCGTCCTCAAGTTCTGAGAAAAAGCCTTTCAAGAAGGAAGTCAGTGTTGTGTATGGCCCCAGGAGGCAAAACAAACCAGAACGCCGCCAAGCTGTCAACGCGGTGGTAATTGCAAAGCCTGATGTCGTTCCTCGGCAACCTAACCAACCAAGGGCTGAGAGACCCAGAAGAGAATACACTCGGCTTAGTATGACCTTGTCGCAGATCTTGCCGCAACTGCTATCAACCAACTTGGTAACTGTCAGAGAAGCTCCGAAGGTGGTAAACACAACCTCTCCGAAGTACAATCCCAATGCCCGCTGTGCTTATCATTCTGATAGCCCGGGGCATTCTACTGATGATTGTTGGGCCTTAAGGAATAAGGTTCAGGACCTTATTGATGCTAAAGAGGTTCAGTTCGAGGCGCCCGAGAAGCCTAATGTGGTGACAGCTCCCATGCCCAATCATGGGGTGAATGCTATCAGGGATGGTGACGAAGTGGAAGAATCTGAGTTCAACAGCTGGATTTGCCCAACGGCCGACGGTGGACTGAACAATTGGACTGCTAAAGACTACATACCTTTTACTTTTGTTACTCAGTAATGAATTCCTTTGTTTTTTTTAATTTGTAATGAACAATAAATTGAAACTTTATGGCCCGGTGTCTTACCCGGGACACCGTAGTTTCATTTGTGAGGGCTTATTACTTGTCATTTCCATATATCATGAATAAAGCCATTGGACGTTTTTCGCATTTCAAATCTTGTGCTCCCTTTCTTTCTTTCTTTATTGCAAAACAGCTATATTTACACACACTCACTTATACAGGTTCCAATCCACTATGGATCTCACTGGTAACGACTCTGCTACTGCCAGTTATGACTTCGAAAATCCGATCAACTTAGCCGAAGACGAGGGTGAAGATGATTGCGAAGTGCCTGGTGAGCTTGCAAGACTGCTACTCCAGGAAGAGAGGGCCATTCAATCACATGAAGAGTCAGTGGAAACAGTAAATCTGGGTACTGAGACAGATAGAAAGGAGGTTAAGATTGGTGCCAATCTAGAGCTCAGCGTGAAACAACGGTTGATTCAGATGTTGCATGATTATATGGAAATCTTTGCCTGGTCCTATGAAGACATGCCTGGGTTGGATACCGACATTATGGTTCATCACCTACCTACCAAGGAAGAATGCCCTCCGGTTAAACAAAAGGTCCGCCGTATGCGTCCAGAGATGTCCGGGAAGATCAAAGCTGAGGTTATGAAGCAATTTGATGTCGGGTTTCTAGCAGTGACTTCTTACCCTCAGTGGGTTGCCAATGTGGTTCCAGTACCGAAAAAAGATGGTAAGGTCTGAATGTGTGTTGATTACAGGGATCTGAATAGGGCGAGCCCCAAGGATGACTTCCCTCTGCCTCACATCGACGTTCTGGTTGACAATACTGCTCAGCACAAAGTGTTCTCCTTCATGGACGGCTTTTCAGGTTATAATCAAATCAAGATGGCTCCTGAAGACATGGAGAAGACTACCTTTGTTACTCAGTGGGGCACCTTCTGCTACAAGGTCATGCCTTTTGGACTGAAAAATGATGGGGCAACCTACCAACGTGCCATGGTTGCTTTATTTCATGACATGATCCACAATGAGATTGAAGTGTACGTCGACGATATGATCGCAAGGTCCCAAACTGAGGAGGAACACCTTGACCATCTGCAGAAGCTGTTTGACCGTCTGAAGTTGTACAAGCTGAGGTTGAACCCAAACAAGTGCACATTTGGGGTAAGATCTGGAAAGTTGCTAGGCTTCGTCGTGAGCGACAAAGGTATTCAAGTGGACCCTGCCAAGGTTAAAGCCATACAAGAGATGCCAGTTCCCAAGACAGAGAAAGAAGTCAGAGGCTTTCTAGGACGTCTGAATTACATTGCCCGATTCATCTCGCACCTAACTTCTACCTGTGAACCAATCTTCAAGCTGCTGAAGAAAGATCAGGTAGTACGTTGGAATGATGAATACCAGGCCGCTTTCGACAGAATCAAAGAGTATCTCTAAGAACCACCCATCCTTATGCCACCGGTTGAAGGGAGACCTCTAATATTATACTTGACAGTACTTGACAGCTCAATGGGGTGTGTGCTGGGACAGCATGACGAGTATGGCCGAAAAGAGCATGCCATTTATTACCTTAGCAAAAAGTTTACCGACTGTGAGACCCGATACTCACTGCTCGAGAAAACTTGCTGCGCTTTGGTATGGGCTGCTCGCCGGCTGAGACAGTATATGCTGACTCACACTACTCTGTTAATTTCAAAAATGGATCCAATAAAGTACATATTCGAAAAGCCTGCTCTGTCTGGAAGAATAGCAAGATGGCAGATGATCTTGACGGAATATGACATCCAGTATACAACTCAGAAAGCCATCAAAGGAAGTGTATTGGCAGACCACTTGGCACACCAGGCAGTAGACGACTACCAGTCAATGAACTTTGAATTTCCTGACGAGAGCATCATGGTAGTGACTGATTGTGAAGTACCTGGACCGGATGAAGGACCTGAGCAAGGATCCCGATGGTCCATGCACTTTGACGGAGCCTCTAACGCTTTGGGTAACGGTATCGGCGCTGTGATCATATCCCCCAAAGGCACTCATACTCCACTCACCGCCCGGCTATGTTTCAACTGCACCAACAATATGTCGGAGTATGAGGCATGCATCATGGGTCTTCAAGCTGCAATTGACTTAAGGATCAAGTTTCTGAGTGTCTTCGGAGATTCCGCTCTCGTGATCAATCAGATCAAAGGCGAGTGGGATACGAAACACCCAAACCTTATTCCTTACAAAGAATGTGTGTTGACATTGATCCCCCATTTCACGGAGATAACTTTTGAACATTTCCCAAGAGAGGAGAATCAGCTGGCGGACGCGTTGGCTACGATGTCTTCTATGTTCAAAGTCAAATGGGACAACGAGGCTCCCCGGGTCATTATCTGGAAACTGGACGAACCTGCATATTGTTGTGATCTTGAGGCTGAGGTGGTAACTGAATAACCTTGGTATCATGAAGTGAAGAGGTACTTGGAAGCTCAAGAATACCCCGAGGGTGCATCTGTCAACGACAAAACGTTTCTGAGAAGGTTCGCAGCAAAGTTCTTCATCAGCAATGGCATTCTATACAAGCGAAACCATGATTCAACCTTACTGCGTTGTGTGGATAAGACTGAAGCAGAAAGAATCATGGCAGAGCTACATGAAGGTACCTTCGGAACACATTCCAGTGGGCATACCATGGCAAAGAAAATCCTCCGGGCAGGATATTTCTGGTCCACAATGGAAGCTGACTGTTACCAACATTCTCGGACATGTCACAAATGCCAAATCTATGCTGATAAGGTGCACGTTCTTCCAGTACCTCTGAACGTCTTGACAGCACCTTGGCCTTTTGCAATGTGGGGCATTGATATGATCGGCGAGATCAAACCTACAGCGTCCAACGGGTATCGCTTCATCCTGGTAGCGATTGATTACTTTACAAAGTGGGTTGAAGAAGCTTCCTACGCCACTGTAACCAAGAATGTCGTGGTACGGTTCATTCGTCATAACCTGATCTGTCGATACGGCATCCCGGAAAGGATCATTACGGACAATGGTACCAATCTCAACAACAAGATGATCACTGAGCTCTGCGAGCAATTCAAGATACAGCACCACAACTCTTCTCCTTACCGGCCGAAGATGAATGGGGCTGTAGAAGCAGCTAATAAGAATATCAAGAAAATTGTGCAGAAGATGACAGTGACCTATAAAGATTGGCACGAGATGTTACCGTTTGCTCTTCATGGGTACTGTACCTCAGCAAGAACGTCAACCGGGGCAACCCCCTTTTCCTTGGTTTATGGCATGGAGGCAGTCTTGCCGATTGAAGTCCAGATACCCTCTCTCCGAATAATGAAGGATGCAGGCTTGAGCGAAGATGACTGGATCCAGACTCGACTTGATCAGTTAAACCTAATTGACGAAAAGAGACTCACTGCTATGTGCCATGGTCAAACGTATCAAAAACGGATGATCAGGGCATTTAACAAGAAAGTCAGACCACAAGAATATCAAGTTGGGGACCTGGTAATCAAACGCATCATTCTTCCTCAAAGTGATCCCAAGGGCAAATGGACCCCCACGTACGAAGGGCCATTTGTGGTTAAACATGTCTTCTCAGGAGGAGCCATGATTCTAACCACCATAGATGGTGATAACCTCCCTCACCCCGCCAATGCAGACATAGTAAAAAGATACTAAGCATGATAAAAGACCCGCTAGGTTGACATACCTAGGCAAAAATAAGGGCTTCCCGGCGAACCAAAAGGGTTCGGGCAAAAATAAGGGATGAAATGAAAAAAATATGTACACCCGGCAAGTCGAAAACCTGAAAAGGCGGCTTGGGCAAAAATGGGTATCCCGGTGGACTGAAACCTGAAAGGGCGGTCCAGGCAAAAGTTAGGGATTAAAGCGTAATACTATGTCTCATTGAATCACCTTGCATCCAGAATCCGGTATCAACCATCAGGTTCAGGCGGCATCGATCAATCAACTTCATCTTCAACTAAGTAGCCAAGTGATGAGACGCTCGAAGATATAAAGGCGATAGCAGAGTTGGAACCCAGTGGGATTACTCTTTTCACACAGTTGTTTTGTTTCTTTGTACAAATTGTATAAACTCTCTTGTACATAAATGCCTATTTACGGGAAAATTCAAAAAATCAATACAAATTCACTTTTCAGACCAATTGCCAATTGCTTTTCCTTTTTCTGTTTTGTTTTGTAAAGAACGTCCAATGTTCAATCGTGATATATGCATTTGACACTAATTGCTAACTCATAAATATTTGAATACGAAACAAAGGATTAATTACAGGTAACATCAGAAACAGGGGCAACAATGAGTTGTCTAAGCAATCTAATTGCTCTGTCCACCAAGGTACCAAGGTAAGTTCGGCTGAAGAATGTAACCCAGATACCTTCACTCCCCGCCGAGTAAGACAAGATTCAACAATTCTCTCCCAAGCAGTTGGTCGCCAATCAGCCCTGAAAAGGCACAGTACCCCTAGCAAGTCAGCAACACTCTCCCCAAGCAGAGTTAGTCTATTGTCAGCCTCAAGGAAGTAGGGTTATCCCCCACAAGATCTCAATATTCCCCAACAGAGTATACGGATGTTCCTAAGCAAGCATCCCCGGCAGTCTTAATATAAGATTGTTCCCCGGCGGAATCCAGACACTACGAGTGGAGCCACTTCCCCAGTGCAATCTCAAAAGTTTCCCCAGGAGAGTTCAATAAATCTCCCCAATGGATTCAGAAAGCTTATCCCCAGTAGATTCTGGAAGCTTATCACCTGCAGAGTATGAACGCCTCTCCCCGGTTTTATTCAGAAGGTTATTTCCCCACCAGGATATAACTGGGTTATCCTCAGCCAATTTCCACGGAAAGATCATCCCCGGTGAAGTCTTCCTATCCCCAGCGGAGTTCATCAAATCTTCCAACAGAACTTATCAATGGTATCCCCAGCGGAGTTGTCATCAACATCTCAGCAAAGTATCTCTTCCCACAGAGTATTCCCCGCAGAATAATCTCTTCAGCAAAGTTTATTCCTCAACGGAGTCATCTTCTCCTACAGGTTTATCCTCGTAACCGCCATCCCCAGCGGAAACAAAGAGCTCTACTCAAACATCAGCCCAGGATTTGACTTCCCGGTATTCGTCAAGGATTTATTTTCCTAGACAAAAATACAGTCATAAACATCACATCTTCATACATTATAGCATGCACATACGCATCATGGACATACAATCTCATTTATTCTGAGAACATCACGCATGTCATACATCATGACATTGCATACAACTAACGTTTTGTCTTTTCAGGACCAAGATCAATACAAAGATGATTACTATCAACTATCGCAATTCCAGATTCGATACCTGTATCTAGCCAGGGCATATCTGTGAGCGATTATTTTCGGACTCGATTCCTGTATCCTGCCAGGGCACGTCTGAAGAGTTTGAAGATCCGATTCCTGTATCCTTCCAGGGTGTATCTGTTGACGACTATTTTCTGGACTCGATTCCTGTATCCTGCCAGGGCACGTCTGAAGAGTTTGAAGATCTGATTCCTGTATCCTGCCAGGGTGTATCTGTTGACGACTATTTTCTGGACTCGATTCCTGTATCCTGCCAGGGCACGTCTGAAGAGTTTGAAGATCCGATTCCTATATCCTACCAGGGTGTATCTGTTGATGACTATTTTCCGGACTCGATTCCTGTATCCTGCCAGGGCACGTCTGAAGAGTTTGAAGATCCGATTCTTGTATCCTGCCAGGGTGTATCTGTTGACGACTATTTTCCGGACTCGATTCCTGTATCCTGCCAGGGCACGTCTGAAGAGTTTGAAGATCCGATTCCTGTATCCTACCAGGGTGTATCTGTTGGCGACTATTTTCCGGACTCGATTCCTGTATCCTGCCAGGGAACGTCTGAAGAGATTGAAGATTCGATACCTGTATCCAGCCAGGGCACATCCACATAAAGAGTTTGAAGATCAACCCCTGTAACAAGCCGGGTAATTATTTTCTTTCTCAGGTACGCAAGTTCTCGCTAAGGAACCTCTTACGCGGTTGACACCTAGATGGCATCTATAAGCCTATCCACATACCAACAGTCTCCAAATGGCATCTATAAGCCCATTCTCGACAAGGTTCTGTCGCACTTCCAGATGGAATCTATAAGCCCATCCTCCTATCCATCATTCCTCCAAATGGCATCTATAAGCCCATTCCCTACATCACACTGCTAATATTCTACTATGCGAGTGCAAATTTCTAGGCACTTTAGTGTTCAATCATCTTCCACCTTCGGATTACGAAAGGCACGCCAGCCAATCTGCATCCTCAAGTCTAAGAAGATTGAACAGGGGCAACTGTTGTACCCCAAAATTTGCCCTCCCATATTCTTCAAGATTTGGCAAGATCAAGCTTCAAAATCTCTCAAGGGTTGCACAGTCCAATTGCCTCCCAATACAGTCAAAATTAGGGTTTTGGTTCTTGCAAAGAAATTGAGGTTTTCAAGGGTCCAATCAAGTCCCATGTGCCCATACACATTGTCAAGCATCCATATGTCAAGTTTCAAGACTCATAGCATCAAATTGCACAGTCAAAAGCCCTAATTGCTCCATAGTCAACTGCAGGGGTAAAATGGTCATTTGACAGTCAAAAGTCAAAATTTTTGGTCAACATCTTATTTTGAAGCCACAATCATCATTTTATCAATTCTTTATCATGATTCCTCAAAGCATGGCTCAAAAAGTCTCAAGATGCAAAAGTTTCTATTTTTGGACAGTTGAAAAGTCAACTGCAAATTGACCAAGGCATAACTCCTTCATGGTTTATCAGAAAAATCCCATCCAATGCTAATTTTGAAGGGGATGACATTTCCTACAACTCATCTTCACACTCCAAGTCCAAGAGATGCTCTCACAAAAAGTTATCAATTTCAATATTATAGGTCATTTTCAAAAGTCAACAAAAAGGCACTTTAAGTCAAAGACCATAACTTGATATTGGTAAATCAAAATGACATGGGACAAAAGACATTGGTTAGAGGACGTCAAGACCTTTCCAAAATGTCCAAGAACATGTTCATAGCTTCAAAATTGAGCAAGATATGCATTGGAGAAGTTGGGAAATTTTTGGGAACTTTCAAAAGTCAACTTTGCCTAAAACACTTCAAATTTGCTAATGGGCCTCAAATTCTTTCTTGAATCATTACCCAAGGCCTATGCACGACCCATTGAGCTTAAAATAATTTATTTTCTTATTTTTAATTAATTAATTGAATTTTTATTATTATTAATTCGTTTAATTGGTTTTAATTGTAGAAAAATATCAAAGCATGGTTGTCAAATCTTTTTATGAAGCAAATACACTCCACACATGCTAAAGATTTCGTGCATCATCCAAGGGGACAAGATCTTCCATAATTGGCAAGGTTTTCATGGAAAAAGATTGAAAATTACATGATTGAAAATCAAGGATTTGAAACATTAATTCATGGACTTTTGGGCCAAGGTTTTGACCTAATTTGCATCACATACATATGCTGAGTGAAACCCTACTCAAAGACACACGAAAAAGCTGCTAAAAACTCCATAGCCAATTTGCAAAAACTCAAGAAAATTGTGAAACTGATTTCATACTTGCAGCGCGTTTCAAAGCCTAAAAAGGATTCAATCACCTTGCCTAAGTCTCCAGGAAGCTATTACTATCAAGAACAAGCTCTCATACTCAAAGAAACAGTAAAACAAAGTCATGGTTTGAACGAATATTTTCATAATCGAAACCTAATTTCTATGCATCATTGACATGTCTTGCTCATTGATTTGTATTACTGACATCTCCCCGAAGCTTTCGGTATAGTTGAATTGTGCTGAAACTGCCTAAATCAAAATCCACCATGGGCGATATCTAGGGTTCCAAGGTTCAAAAATTAGGGCTTTCCTTGTATTGTAAAATTGGACCTCCAAACCTGTATGGACGAATTCGTTGCAACAAGACGAAACCATTAAGACCCTCGCGCCTTTTTATATTGTTCCTAACCCTAGTCGCTATTTTTCGTGGTTATGGTTAGTGGGGGTTTAAAACCCCCGCTATCTTATTTATGTTGAAGGTGAAAACGAGGAAGAAGATGGGCGTGGCATCATGTGATTGGGGAGTTTAAACCTTAGCGCGCTTTTTTAATGTTTCAGCATAATGGGCACTTTTCATATATTATATTTCTTTATTATTATGTATACAAGCGCGCTTGGTAGCTCAGATGGTGGAGGACGTGTCTTGCAAGCATAGGGACCTGGGTTCGATTCCCAGGTCCCCCACATAATTGATAATTTTTGTTCTAACGTATTCTAGTGCAGCGCCTCATCCAACGTCCCACCATACGTACTCACGCGTAGCTTGCCAGATGGTTCTGATCAACAATCCAATGGCTACAGAATGAAGTCCATGGTATGCTCTAGTCAACCAACGTGCACACGATCAGGAAAGTCAGCTGGGCTCTATGCTTCTTGGGCCTAAATTCCTCAAAGTTCACCTCCACATGGGCCAGACACCCCCCTTGGTTTGCATATTCAATTTAATTTTCTTTTCTTTTGAATTTCTTTTAATTGCTTTAATTATTATTATTATTTCACCTCAAATTAATTTTCCTAATAAAAATCAGAAACTAAAAATTATAAATATTTTTAATTATTTATTAATTGCATCATTAACCTATTTTTGTAAATAAATATTAACAATTAACTTTAGTTTAATTTAGGTTTATATTTTAATCTCTTTTCTTAATAAATAAAAAATATATAGAATTAGGTTTTTTTTTACACTTTTATCTTTTTCTTAATTAATTACTATCATTATTTATTATTATTATCATTATTAATTACTATTATTTTTGTACATAAATATGTAAGTTAATTAATTAGTAAATTAGGTCAACTTTGACATTTTCTTTAATAATTAAAATATACTTAGAATTAGGGTTTTCTTTTGATTTTAATTTTCTTTATTCTCATAAATACAAGAAAACATAAAAAACACTTTCTTTTCTTTAATTAAATAATAATTAGGTCCTAATTTAATTTAATTTCAAGCAAAGGGTCAAAACCCTCGGACGTTCAGTTTAAGTCTTTTCGCGCATTATTTTTTTTTATTGATTATTATGTAACTGTTCAAGGAATGTAATAGTAATTAGGTTTATTACTGTTTTTTTACTTTCCGCATTTTTATCAAAAACGGGTCTTTGTATATTGGCGATGTATAGACCCGCGCCTTGTAATAGCGTAGCTTTTATCTTTCCGTCTTTTAAATTTCCGCACTCCTAAACTTGCATGAAAGAATGTATGGTAATTAAAAACAACTCGTAGCTCACGATGCCATGATCAAAGATAAAATATAACATGAAAACAACACACAATACACACACCACTTCTAGGGTACGCCTCACTCGTTGCCTTCGAAACGTGGTCGTCAAGTATAGGACGTTTTAGCGGTCGCTCTTATGTCCAAGATCCAGTTGCCTCGAAACAGTTGCCTCGAAACGGTTGCCTCGGATTAAAAAAGGATCTAGGATGTAAGGGTAACTTCTAAGGTGTCCTGCTATTGCTTCGGTGACCACACTGTCCCTAAAATCGAATTGACCCGAACACCTCCAACGGTGGTGCTACCTACCTCTCAATGGTGGGATGGCACTACCTTAAGGACTTTTACACAGCCTAATTCCTTAGGGTAGGTAGATGACTCATGGATACTTGATCTCTTCAAAAACAAATCAAAAATATTTTCACACTGACACTTTCAAAAGCTTTCAAAACAAATTTTTCAAACACTCTTGAAGACTGATACAAGAGTCATTCAGAAATATTTCAAAGAAACTTTTTCAAACCCACTCACATTTTTGAAAAGCAAACATTTTGAAAACATAAGAGCAAGTATCTAAGAGCCCATGGATAACCATGGATAGAAAGGGTGCTAACACCTTCCCTTTCTATAAATCTACCTCCCGAACCGAGAAACAATCTCATAAGGAATTTTGCTGTGCTTTTGTGCTGTCCATGTTGGAGAAAATAAAAGACGGTGGTGACTCTTGCTTCTGCGAAATTTCGCGAACCAGCTAAAAACAGTCAGTTCTCATTTCCACCGATCAGTGTGTAAGACAAATTGTTGTTTTGATAAAGTGCAAGATAGAAAAGAAAAACAAGGAGCGCAAAATTTGTAGTGCAAGAAAACGTCAAATGCTTTATTGATGGTATATGGCAATGACACATAATAATCCCTCACAAACAAAGCCACGGTGTCTCGGGCAAGGCATCGGGCCGTAAAAGTTTCAAATTGTCTGTTACAAGTCTCAAAACAAAAGTCTATTACTGTGTAATAAAATAAATGGGCACGAAGTCCTTCGCCATCCAGTTGTTCAAGCCACCATTGGTAGTCGGGTAAATTCAGCTGTCGAAACCTGACTCTTCATCATCATCTTCAATTGCATTGACTCCCGCGTCATGTTTTGGCATAGGAGCCGTTATGACATTAGGCTTTTCTGGTGCTTCAAACTCAATTTCTTTAGCTTCAATCAAATCTTGCACCTTATTCCTCAAGGCCCAGCAGTTGTTGGTATCATGCCCTGGGCTATCAGAGTGATAGGCACAGCGGGCGTTTGGATTATACATCGGAGAGGTGGTACTGGGATTCTTTGGAGCTTCCCTCAGAGTTACCAGGTTAGTCTTCAATAACTGCGGTAAAATTTGAGATAAAGTCATACTGAGCCAAGTATATTGTCTTTGTGGTCTCTTTATTCTTTGTTGATTGTTACATTGTGGGGCAACAGTGGGCCTTGATATTACAACAGCATTCACTTCTTGGCGGCGCTCGGGTCGGCTTTGGCTCCTTGAGTTGTAAATGGCACTAGATTCTTTCTTGAAAGGCTTCTTTTCTGTACTGGATGAAGCACCTTTCGGTATCTTGCCACTTTTGATACCATCCTCTACTCTCTCCCCAGTCATTATCAATTCAGTGAACTCGGACGATGAACTACCGATCAAATCATTGAAATATAGACCAGATAAAGTCCCAAGAAACATATCCACCAACTCCCTATCAGACAGAGGGGGTTGTACTCTTCCGTCCAGATCTCTCCACTTCTGAGCGTAATCCTTAAAACCTTCGCTCGCACCCATAGACATACCCTGAAGTTGAGTACGCGTGGGAGCAAGGTCGGCATTATACTGGTATTTCTTGTAAAAAGCAGCAGCAAGGTCCTCCTAGTTACGGACATTAGCTCCCTCCAATTGATAGAACCATTTAAGTTGAGTCCGTGAGAGACTATCTTTAAAGAAATGGACCCAAAGGTTTCTATCAGCAGTATAGGGTTGAATTTTTTTGACGTACGAGCGGAGGTGAAGCTTTGGACAGGACGCTCCATCGTAGCAAAGACCGGAGCTTTAAACTTGTGAGGGATCACTACCCCTGATGCTAACCCCAAATCTCCAAAATCCAAACCGGGAACCTTCTGAATCTCCATGGCACTCAGACGGTCTTCCAGTTGTTTGTACCTATCCTCAGCAGCAGGGTAATGTTCATCATCAAAGTCAGTGTCATTATCAGAGACCACGGGTCTAGGACCCTTCCTTTCCTCTTGATTCTCTCCTCCTCCAGATGAATGAGACAAATCAGCTTCCTGTCGCAACCTATTCCCAAACCTGTGACCCATATTCAACAGAACCACTTTCTTCTTCTTCTTCTTGTCCTTCAAGATAAGAGCCTTCAAATCCTGTTGACTTTTGGCCAAGTTCAAGAACATTTCCTGGAACTGAGCATTCTGAGCTTGAAGATCCTTAATAGATTGATCAGTAGGTGTTTTGGAAGACATTTTATGCTGAAATAAACAGCGAAGAAGATAAGAAACCTGTAAGGGTACCTGTAATGAGGTGCACGGTAATGGAATGCGTATGAAATGATTTCAAAGACTTTGGGAGATTCAAATTTGTAAACCAAAATAAAACACTCTTTATTAGATTAAAACTTGTAACAATGTTTAACAAATGCCTTTAAGGCGTTATAAAAGAAATAAACTGAAAAGCAAATCTAAACTAGAAACAATAAAAGTCATCAAAAATCCCATGGTCGTTTTCCCTTAATGCTGACATAATCGTTGATTGTCCTTTCATTCTAAAGCTGCCTTGTAAGCCTCAAGATCTTCCGTTTCTGCTCATGATACTTCTCCCTGTAGGTATCCCTTTCTTCCTTCAACTGGATCCAAGATCTCTTTAATGCCCCCAGATCAGTAGGAATATAGGGATGGAGGACTGTATAAGGGACACCTTCTTCATTAGTATGCTCTACAATCACTGGCAAAATAGCTTCATATGGCATCCCCAGCTTTTGAGCACGGGCTCGAACCCACTGGAGATAAGGTTGCATCGGGAGAGAAGTCTTCAATCCTAGCTCATGTGGATCAGACCTGTTCACCATGCCCCAGGATTGTATAAACCTGCGGCGATGCCCATCAACATCCCCCTTGTAGTCAAAGACAATATCTGTAAGCAGCAACTCATGAGGACCGTCTCTCCGAGCGCGTCCAAACTGTCATAAAGCAAAGCAAGGATTGTAGGTTATTCCTCCTCTAATTCCAAGCAACGGGACATTAGGGTATTCCCCACATCGATCAATGACAACTACTTTTTCCATATCTTTAGAACTCCAAAGGATGTCCGTATGAGCAAGGGACATGATTCTATAAGCCCAACCTACACCTTCCTCATTCTTTAATACAGATTTGGGGAGGTGCGAAATAAACCACCTCGCCAGCAGCGTTGTACAACACATGAGAGTTCCCCTTATCCGCACAGTACGGGTATAGGGAGCATGTAGGATATCACCCAGAAGAGTAGGCACTAGGTTACGAGACATGAAGATCTTGACCATATTCACATCTATGAAAGAATCTGGATTCGGGAACAGAACCAAGCCGTAGATGAGGAGAGCCAGGATGTCTTCGAAAGCTTGAAAGTCCAAATTATCCTAGAACTGTTGAGCTTGATCAATTAGAAACTTAGCCAAGAAACCTTTAACCCCACTCCGAGTCTCCCAGTTAGATACTACATCAGCCCTTGTTAAGTGTAAGGCTGAAGCAATATCCTCAGGTCTAGGAACCTCCTCCAAACCTGTGAAAGGTGTCTGCTCGAGGATAGATATGCCTAGTAAATCAGAAAACTCCTCCAAAGTAGGGACTAGCTGATAGTCCGGGAAGGTGAAATGTTGATGCAACGGATCAAAGAACTGGAAAAGGACGCTCATCATTTTCTCATCCAACTTTGAAGTGACCAGGCTAAGGAGATTACCATGTCTTCTAACAAATGAAGAAGTATCAGGAACTTTTGAAACTAACTCTCTGAGCTGAGTAGGGACTTGCACGAAGTTGACTCGAATGGTATTTCTGCGCATAGAAGCCATAATCTACAAAACAAAACAAATATGAATCCCCTCGGTCTTTGAAATGGTTAGTCTAATGAAATATGCATGCTATGTCATGATGCATGATGTCATGATAAAACATACAACAGGTATGGCAGGTATCAAACATGGTAAAGGCAAACAAGTCACACAATAGCCCTTAAGTTTAGGCTTGCATGGAGTCTAGGTACTACCCTCTTGCAGTTTAGTTGGTTCAACCTGTCCTAATAATAGTAACCGGGTTCTAGAGGTTCTCAATATCACTGACCATCCTCCATCGGTCAGAGTTTCAGCTCACGCAATCTTTTCTTGCGGCCGGAACCATCTCGAGAATATGATCTCAATGAGTGTAGCATCGAGTATCAACCAGTTCCCAGCTCTACACTGAGACCGGCTATCTCACTACTTCCTATGGCCAAGTTGGTCAATTATAGGTTCTAAGGTCAGTTGATGTTTAACGACCCATATAGCATCCTCGTATACTCCTTGTTCCTCCACAAGGGATATCGGTACCAACTAATGTGCCACATCAATGTAGCTACTGCTTCAACCGTATCGGTCTATGCCGTACATTTCCCTTACAGTTTATTGCTACTTACCTAAAAGGTATCCCCAGATCCGGGTTAGGATCTATAGTAACTCTGATACAAAGCCCACAAAGATAAAGCAATCAAATCAAACAATAGAAAACAATATGATGAACTAATCCTAAGGTATACCCCACTTATATCATCCCCAGTAGAGTCTCCAGTTCTGCGATACGGTGGCCAGAACCGGGACTGTTTTAGGAAAATGTTGGTTTACGTTTTGCGTTTGTGTTTGCAAAATGTCGCGGTAAGCAAGAGTCGCCACCGACTTTTATTTTATCCAACAAGGAAAGGAAAAAAGCACAGAAAAATTCCTTTTTCGAGATTATTCTGAGTACGGGGGGTAGATTATAGAAAGGGAAGGTATTAGCACCCTTTCTATCCGTAGTTATCTACGGGCTCTTAGGTACTTGCTCATCATTTTCAAAATTGCTTCTTTGTGTTTGTGTGATTTGAAAAGTTTTTGTTTTGACTTAGATTTAACTCTTGCTTCTGTCTTCAAGAGTGTTACGAAGTGTTTTTGAAAACTTTGTTTGTAAAGGAGTGTAAGTGTGAAAAAGTTTGTTTTGATTGAGCAAGTACTTAAGAACTAATCTACCTACTCGAAGAAAAAAAAATAATTGTTCTATGTTCGTTTCCTTTAGACAGTGATATCCCACTATTGGTGAGTAGGTAACATCATTGTTGGAGTTTTGAGGGTCAATTCGAAAAGGGACGTACAGTGACTAAAGCAATGTTAGGACGTCTTAGTAATAACCCTAATGTCTTAGATCAATTATCCGAGGCAACAATATTCTAGGCGACCATTCCGAGGCAACTTTGATCTTTGAGACAAAAGGACGACCACTAAAACACCCTATACTTAATAACCGTTTACCGAAGGCAACCGAAGTGGGAGTGTACCTAGGAGTGTGCATGTGCGAGTGATTCAATTTCAAATTTATTATCTTTGCACATTTAGGGTTTGCTAACCGTTTTAAAGTTTACATACATTCTTGTCATGCATCCCTAATATCATACATCTAACAGTTTAATATTTGCGGAATTTTAAAATGCGGAAAATAAACTACGCTATTACAAGGCTTCGAGTATTTACATATCCAAAAATAAACCCGTAAAGCAAAGCGATAAATGAAAATAAAAGATCATAATTAAGCTATTACAACTTGTGAGCAATTACATTAATAGGGTAAAAATAAATGATAAAGCGCGCGCGAGGAAATTAAGATCGGGAGAGAACTAGGGTTTTGACCCCTTCTAACCTAATTGAAAGAAAAATTGTTTTTTTGTTGTTTTTATAAAAAGGATTAGGTTTTTAAATTAAATACACAATTAATTAGCTAATTAAATTAATTAATGAAAATAAATAAATGGCCTATTTTTGTGTTTTGTTGTTTCAAGAAAAAAAAGAAAATAGAATTAAATTTAGACAAAACCCTAATTGTTCTAATTAATTTTAAATATTTACAAAATAATTAAAGTTACTTAAAATTAAATAACCTAATTAAATTAATTAATTTATTGATAAAAAATAAACCTAAGTCTAATTGGGTGAAAAATATTATTTGTGATTTTTTTGATAAAAGAAATAATTAGTTTGTTAGTAAAATAAATAAACTAAATTAAATAAAATCTAAAAAAGAAAAGATAAAGAGAAATTGGGCCTGGGAAGCAATCTGAAGGGGGGGTGGATAGCAAGTCTTGAGCCCAACAGAAATTGATACACTTTGACTTTTTGGATCCCATGCGTTGCCTTGACTGGGGACTTTGGTGCTCCTTCATTTAATGGCCTTTGGATCTGGCCATCTGGCCACTTGTAAGGCTGGATGATGAGGTTACGTGATAGACCTTGGCCTTGTATGTGCATGTAATCCCTGAAAGAAAAATAATGTGAAGAAATGGGGGACTTGGGATTCGAACCCAGGTCCTGAAGCACTTTCCCACCACCTGGCCACCAACTGAGCTACGCATTTCAATTGTTCATATAATAAACATAAATAATAATATGGAAAACAACAAGATTCCCATATCCAAACGCGCGAATTTTCAAACGCGTGAATGATGGTTTGCCACGACATCTTCTTCCTCCTTGCTCCGTTGGTAAAAGTCCCAGACTTTTACCTACGGACGTTTGTCCGTCACTACAAATCTGCACATCCTCAAAATCAAACACACGCATGATAAATAAAAACTAAAGCCATGGATAGCTTCATCTGGACCTACTGAGCACAATGGTGCCCCTTTCATGGCCCAATTTCACTTGTATGCAAAGATCCCAAATTGAAGCAAGGAACCCTAATAATGGCAAACTCCAATACAGGCCATGAAAATGCAATTAAATATTACAGAAATCTTGCAAATGCTTCAAGGAGTAAGAATCTATAACTATTTTGTGCTATAAGTGACAGAATGATACAATTCGATTTTAAAAATACATCAATGTCGTGGATGACTTACAGTGGTATTTGGCAATGGAAACTCCTTGTTTTTTATTGGTTTCGCTTGATTACACTCCCAGGAAGTGATTGGGATGATCAAAGAGTCTTGTAGTTGCCTGTAACTATGAATTCGTGTCTGCACTTTGTTGTGATTTTTTCAAGTTTGCTCTGACCTTATGCGCCTCTCTCTAGCCTTGCTTTGGGTCTGCAAATACTCCTTATGTACTGAGGAATGAATTACGGTTGCCAATATGATCACAATCTTCCTCCATCATTGCTTTTGATTTGGATTTGATACACTTGAAAATCTTGCTAAAAATAGAGCAAACTCAATCTTTTTGTGCACACCAAGCCTTTACACGAATTTAATCTCATGCTAGCTGGATATAGGACCTAAATCATGTGCAAAATCTTGAGTTTTCAATGCATTGGATTTTTCTATGATTTGTTTTGATTTAAATTGATTTAATTCAAATAAAGTTATGCTTGGTCAAAGTTGAGTTGACTTTTCCTACAAAACCCTAATTTAGCAACTTTTGGTTCTTGATGAATTATGAGCAATCCTTGATGAATCATGATCAACCCTTGATCAAATGATTAATAATACTTCGAAATGAGAATGTTGACCAAAAATCTTGAAGTTTGACTGTATGTGGGCCACTGTTGACTTTTGCCCTTGCACGGTCGATTTTCAGGCCTTTGAGCAATTGACTGAGCAAACTTTCTCTGCAAGGCTTGAAACTTGACATGGATGATCTTGAGAACATATTAGGACAATGGTGGGAATTTGGTATCTCTTGGACTCAAGTATCTTGATGCAATATGAAACCCTAATTTGAGGTAGACTGCCTTAGGAGGGAGCTTGTCTGGACAACCCTTGGATTACCTTGAGCAACTTGAGGATCTTTCTTGAAATGTTTTGAGTAATATGGGAGGGTAAATTTTGGGGTACAACAGCTGCCCCTGTTCAATCTTCTTAAACCTGAGGATATAGATTGGCTTTTCTTCCTTTCGTGTTCCGAAGGTGGAAGATGATTGAACACTAGAGTGCCCAGAAATTTGCACTCGCATGAAGTGGTAATTGTCTTGTGATGTCGGGAATGGGCTTACAGATGCCATTTGGAAATGAATGATAGGAGATGGGCTTAAAGATGCCATCCGAAGGAGCGTCGATCGCATAAGAGATTCCTTAGCGAGAGCTTGTATACCTGTTGTTGAGGAAGATTCTGCTGGGGAATGTTGGTCTCTATCTCGAGAGAAAGTTGAATTTTAGGAGCTTCAGTCGTCCGTTATTATAATGGTGAATCGTCTTTGTTTCTTGAGAAAAGTTGAATTTTAGGAGCTCCGATCGTCCGTTGTTCTACTGGGGAATATTCTCTTGGTCGAAGAGGTGAGAATGAACTACTATCTGGTCGTAATCCAGGCTTCATAGTGATAAGGTCGACTGCTATCTGGTCATAATCCGGGCTTTACAGTGACTTACTGGGGAGATGAGATTAAACTTGATATCAGGTTGTAATCCAGGATTCGCAACTTCTCAATTCTTATCTGGTCGTAATCCAGGCTTAAGAAGGAATTAAGTTGTTATCCGGTCGCATCCGGGCTTCAACTTGAATTCAAGGCACACTAATATCCGGTCGAATCCGGGCTTCTTAGTAATTGTCCAGGTAAAATTTCTATTTGGTTGAAATCCAAGCTTGGCAATATCTTGTACCACTATCTGGTCATAATCCAGGCTTCACGATGTGTTATACCATTATCTGGTCGAATCCAGGCTTCATGGTGTTTTGTACTGCTATCTGGTCGTAATCCAGGCTTCACAATACCTTACTTCTTATCTGGTCGAAATCCAGGCTTCAGAAGGAATCAAGTGGTTATCCAGTCACATTCGGGCTTCCCTTTAACTGTTGGGCCTACTAAAATCCGGTCGAATCCGGGCTTCGTAGTAATTGGCCGAGTAAACTGCTATTTGGTCGTAATCTAAGCTTCACAGTGTCCCTCACTGTTATCTGGTCGTAATCCAGGCTTCAGAGTCTTTTACCGCTATCTGGTCGTAATCCAGGCTTCGCGATGTCTGATACCATTATCTGGTCGAAATCCAGGCTTCATGGTGTTCGGAGGAATCAAGATACTATTTGGTCAAATCCGGGCTTCATAACTTGTATTAAAGATATACCACTATCTGGTCGTAATCCAGGCTTCGTAGTATTCTTGGTTGCTATCTGGTCGTAATCTAGGCTTCACAACATCTTCTACCATTATCTGGTCATAATCTAGGCTTCATGGTTTTGTATTGCTATCTGGTCGTAATCCAGGCTTCATAATAACTTGTCGAGCTGTTATCCAGTCATAATCCGGGCTTTATGGCTTGCTGGGGATTAAACTATTATCCGGTCGAATCCGGGCTTCATAGCTTTCTTTTAAGAGATACCACTATCTGGTCATAATCCAGGCTTCGCGATAGTCTGATATTGTTATCCGGTTGTAATCCGGGCTTCACAATATGCTGTAGGATTCAAGATACTATCCGGTCGGATTCGGGCTTCATAACTTGAACTTTGTGAGAATTTGATTGTATCCTTCCTGAAAGGTAAGGTTAGTCGTATGTAATTCATGATATGTATCAGGCAATGATGTTCTCAAAATAAATGAGATTGTGTTGTATGATGCGTATACGCATGTCATGGTGTATGGACGTGCAATGTTTTTATGATATTCTCTAGCTGGGGAAAATAGATCCCGGATTACTGCTGGAGAGTATAAAGAGTTTCGCTCGCTGGGGATAACGACCGAAGATGGTTGGGAGAATAATCCTGCTGGAGAATAAACTGACTTTGTGAGGAAGAGATGCTCTGCTGAGGGTTTGCTGATTTTGGAGAAATACCCTCGGCTGTGGATGAATTACCGTTGCTGGCGATGATAAACTCTGTTGAGGATAAAATTCCTGGTTTATGGAAGAAATAAACTCCACTGGGGATGGTCTTCTAGACTCTATTGGGGATAATCTTCCAAACTCCGCTGGGGATAATCTTCCAGTGCTGGGGATAGATAAACTCTGCTTGGGGAGAATCTTACTGACTCATTCGCGATTATAAACCTCAGCTGGGGAGAATTAACACCACTGTCCTTTTCTTACTCTTCGGGGAGTGTATGCATTTTTTAGTCATATTCTTCAGCTAGGACTATCCCTGTACCTGATGAATAGAGAAACTGTAAGGCTCGGACATTTCTTGTTTGCCCCTATTTCTGAGATTATGAGTAATTGTTTTTTGTTTCGTATGTAAATCTTTATGAGCAGCAATTATTGTCAAATGCATATATCAAAAATAAACATTGGACGTTCTTCCAAAATAAAACAGAAAAAGGAAAATAATTTGAAATTCCTTTGTGAAATTGAATTGTACTGATTTTGAAATTGGTCTGTAAATAGGCGTTTTATACAAGAGGTTGACGTCCTAGTAAGAGAACGCCGTCGATCAAACAGAATTTACAATTTGTGAAAAATAAAGAAAAACAGCTACGTGAACAATCCCACTGGGTTCCAACTCTGCTATTTCCTTTATATCCTCGAGCATCTCATCACTTTTCTACTTGGTTTAAGGTAGATCAGATTGATTAGCATCGTCCGAGCTTGATAATCGATACAGAAGTCTGGTTGCAAGATGATCCAATGAGATATAGTGTTACGCTCTGATCCCTAATTTTTGCCTAGACCTCCCTTTCGGGTTTTCAGTCCACCGGGATACCCTTTTTTTCCCAAGCCGCCTTTTCAGATTTTCGACTTGCCGGGTGTACAATGTTTTTCATTTTCATCCCTTATTTTTGCCCGAACCATTTTGGTTCGCCGGGAAGCCCTTATTTTTGCCTAGGCGAGTCAACCTAGCGGGTCTTTGATTAGGCGTAGTATTTTTTCACTATGTCTGAATTGACGGGGTGAGGAAGGTCATCACCATCCATGGTGGTTAGAATCATAGCTCCTCCCGAGAAAATGTTCTTAACCACAAATGGCCCTTCGTACGTAGGGGTCCATTTGCCCCTGGGATCACCTTGTGGAAATACGATGCGCTTGATCACCAGATCCCCAACTTGATATTCCTGTCCTCTAACTTTCTTGATAAATGCCTTGATCATCCGCTTTTGATACGTCTGACCATGAAAAATAGCAGTAAGTCTCTTCTCATCGATTAAGTTCAGCTGATCAAGCCGGGTCTGGATCCAATCATCCTCGCTCAAACATGCATCTTTCATAATCCGAAGAGAGGGTATCTGAACTTCAATGGGCAAGACTGCCTCCATGCCATACACCAAAGAATAGGGTGTTGCCCCTGTTGATGCCCGTTGTGATCGGTGGATCTGGAACTGACTGTTTAACGCTGGTTCGCGAAATGTCGCGGAAGCAAGAGTCGCCACCGTCTTTTATTTTCTCCAAATGGAAAGGACAAAAGCACAGAAAAATTCCTTAAAGAGATTGCTCTCGGTTCGGGAGGTAGGTTATAGAAAGGGAAGGTGTTAGCACCCTTTCTATCCATGGTTATCCATGGGCTCTTAGATACTTGCTCAATGTGTTTTCAAAATTGTTTGCTTTTCAATTTGGATTTAAAAGTTTCTTTAAAAAATTTCAGTTCGACTCGCACGTCAGAGTGTTTGAAAAGTTTGTTTTGAAAGCTTTTTGAAAAGTGTCAGTGTGAAAAGTCTTTTTGAGTTTGTTTGGAGATTAGAGCAAGTATCCTTGAGAACCTACCTACCCTAAGGAATTCGTCTGTGTAAATGTCCTTTAAAGTAATGCCATCCCACCATTGAGAGGTAGGTAGCACCACCGTTGGAGGTGTTCGGGTCAATTCGAGTTTAGGGACATGGTGATCACCGGAGCAATGGGAAGACACCTTAGAAGCTACCCTCATGCCAGGTTCCTGGATCATGAGGACTTACTAAGACGTCCTCTACTCGACGATCACCTTTCGAAAGGCAACAGTGAGGCGTACCCTGGGGGTGGTGTGTGCGGTCCGTGTGTCATGTTTCAATTATTTTGTCTTGTCATATTTGTCGTGTTCTACGCTTGATTTTAATTAGGGCCATTCATTCTTTCATGCATATTTATTAACAGTTATAAAGTTTGCGGGAAAATAAATCTAAACTATTACAAATGGCGCGGGTCCACATCGCCAAAATAAACCGAACCCGATTTAGCGGAAAATAAATAAAGCGGAAAAATAAAGTGCGAAAAGTAAAGTTACAAGGCTTAGGGACAATTACATAATTATTTAAACGATTGTAAAATAAATGCGCGAAGTAAAGGAATTGAAACAAAACTAGGGCGTTGGACCCTTTTGCAAACAATTAAAATTAACAAGGAATTTAAAATTAAATGAAAATGGTATTTTTTGTGTTTTTTAGATTTAATGAGAAAAAGGAGTTAATTGAAATTAAATTAAATATTATACCTAATTCTATTGTTTTTTAAGTTTATTATGAAAATATTGACTTTTAACCTAATTTAATTCTAAATTAATTTATGTACATTTTTTAATTTATGAAAATAAATAAATAAAATTATTATTCTGAAAAAAGGGAAAAATAAAAAAAAGAAAATAAAAGTCATTAAACCTGAATTCTAGTTTTTTGGATTTTTTATTAAAAAGATTAAAATTATACCCTAATTAAACTAAATAATTTACATACAATTTATTTAGAAAATAATTAAAATCTAAAATTATATTTTTGGCCTTTCTGAATTTTATGATGTTTTTGCATTTTTTTTGTAAAAATAATTAACTAAATACATGGCAAGTAAAAGAAATAAAAAGACAAATTAAAGAAAGAAATAAAAGAAATAATAAGGCAAACCAGGGGGGGTAGTCCCCAATTCAGGAGGTGTAGGCCTGGAATTTCTGGCCCATTAGCATTGTGAATCATTGACTTTCTGGATCATATGCCAACGCGTTGACCTGATGTATGCTGCACCTTGAACCTTGGCCATTGATCTGATTATTGTGGACGCGTGTATGGCCCAACTTGAAGACGTATGGTGCATCCTTGTCTTATGCCTGCATGAGAATATGCGTTGCAAAATAATATTGAACTTTTGCCAGACCTGGGACTTGAACCCAGGTCTTGAAGGTCACATGCGCGTATCCCTAGCCACTGAGCCATTTGTGTTTCATTTAATATATAACGTCAAATAAATAATATAAAAGAAAAAGGTTAGTGCTCTTTAAAACGCGCGCGAGATTTGAACTGGCCTGTCCCCGTGTGACACGACATCATCGTCCTCATCCCCCTGAAACATAAAACACATTGGCCACGGTTTTCATTGTGTTTCCTTAGGCTAGCTACAGAAAAATAGCGATTAGCTTATTTCCTAATATAAATTAGGCGCGAGTGTATGAATCTTTTCGTCCAGATGCATGGAGTGTGATGGTGTTGCTCTGAAATTCTAATTTTACCTGGGGTAGAAAACCCCAATTTGGCAGACCTGCAACCCTAAATTTCAGTCATGGTGAAATCCTATACACGATGCAAAAATCAAATTGAATATAAGGGTTAGCTTGGAAACATCACATGGAACAAGAATATACGATTGAAATGCAATGAAGATGCTTGGAATTGAGAATACGATTTCAAAAAATTTTCTGTACAGTTTGAGTTGTGGCCACCGTTTCTTCGCGTTTTGATTGAGGTTAGGGATTGGGATACGTTCAGAATTTGTCCAGGATGCTAATGGAAAAAGAATTGAGGCTTAAAACTTCCTTTTCTTGGTCAGAACCCAAACCCTAGTTTTGACTGTATAGGAGACAGTTGCACTGTGCAACCCTTGGGGAATTTTGTGACTTGGCTTGGCAATTTCTTGAAGAATATGGGAGGGCAAATTTTGGGGTATAACAGTTGCCCCTGTTCAATCTTCTTAGACCTGAGGATGCAGATTGGCTGACGTGCCTTTCGTAATCCGAGGGTAGAAGATGATTGGACACTAGAGTGCCCGGAAATTTGCGCTCACATGTTAGCAATGATGGGGGAATGGGCTTATAGATGCCATCTGGATGTTTGATTGCATAAGAGATTCCTTGGCGAGAACCTGCATACCTGCAAAAGAAAAAATGAGTACCTGACACGTTGCAGGAACTGATGTTTAGATGCCTGGTATAGATGTGTCCTGACTGGTTACAGGAGCTGAGTCTGGAGCTTCAAACGGCGATGAAAGAACCAGGGATAATTACTTCCTTAGCATGAATGGTAAGAGAGCCTTGGGCGACTTTAACTTCAACAACTCTCATTGAGAAAAATCTGGGGTGTCTTCTACTGGGATAAGAATCAGGGAGATCTTAGGGTCGATCTGACTGAACCAGAGAGGCCTTTGACTGGGTAAGAATCAGGAAAATCTTAGGGTCGATTTAACTGAACCGGTCTAGGTCTTGAAATGTCTTCAACTGGATAAGCATCAGGGAGATCTTAGGGTCGATCTGACTGAACCAGAGAGGCCTTTGGCTGGGTAAGAATCAGGAAAATCTTGGGACGACTTAACTGAACCGGTCTAGGTCTTGAAATGTCTTCAACTGGATAAGCATCAGGAAAATCTTGGGACGATTTAACTGAACCAAAGAAGGCCTTTGACTGGATAAGCATCAGGAAAATCTTGGGACGATTTAACTGAACCGGTCTAGGTCTTGAAATGTCTTCAACTGGGATAAGCATCAGGAAAATCTTGGGTCGATCTGACTGAACCAGAGAAGGCCTTTGACTGGGTAAGCATCAGGAAAATCTTAGGACGATTTAACTGAACCGGTCTAGGTCTTGAAATGTCTTCAACTGGATAAGCATCAGGGAGATCTTGGGTCGATCTGACTGAACCAGAGAAGGCCTTTGACTGGGTAAGCATCAGGAAAATCTTAGGACGATTTAACTGAACCGGTCTAGGTCTTGAAATGTCTTCAACTGGATAAGCATCAGGGAGATCTTGGGTCGATCTGACTGAACCAGAGAAGGCCTTTGACTGGGTAAGCATCAGGAAAATCTTAGGACGATTTAACTGAACCGGTCTAGGTCTTGAAATGTAGCTTGAGAACTTAACTGGATCTTTCCTGAAAGGTAAAAATCAGTCATATGCAATGCATGATATGGATCAAGCAATGATGTTCTCAACATAAATGAGATTTGTATGATGCAGTGCGTTATGCATGCTATAATGATGTATGTGATGTTTTATGTATGTTTTCGTCTAGGAAAGTAAATCCTTGACGGGTGCCGGGAAGTCGTATCCTGGGCTGATGTCGAAGAATAGATTTTGCTTCCGCTGGGGACGATAACTGCAAGGATACCGGTAGGAGAAGATGACTCCGTTGCGGAATAAACTTGGCGAATGGAAGATTCTGCGGGGAGAAAAGATACTCTAGCGATCATGCTGGAAAGCAATACTCTGTGGGAAGAGTGATGCCTTGCTGCGTTGTTGATAACTTGCTGAGGATACCGTTGTTGTATTGGAAGTGTGAATAGACTTCGCTGGGGATAGGAAAGCACCACATTAACGACGACCTTCCCTTGGCTTTTGGCTGAGGATAACCCAGTTATATCCTGTTAAGGAAATAACTCTTTAAGTGAAGCCGGACGACGCGTTCGTGTTCTGCGAGGGGATAAGCTTCCAGAATCTACTGGGGATAAGCTTATTGCTTGGGGATATGAATTCCATCTTTCCTGGGGAACTTGGATGGGACTCTCCTGGGGAAGTTTTGATATGCTGGGGAATGATTCCTTTGAATGTTGATGTATGCCGCCGGGGAACAATCTTTAGACCAAGACTGTCGGGGATGCTTGTTAAGAATATATGCTGCTGGGGAATATTGAGATCTACTAGAGGATACTCAATTTCCTTGAGACTTGTTAACTTTGTTTGGGGAAGAATGCACTGATTTGCTGTCCTCTGGGGAATTTAAGATGTCTGGTTAGGTTCTTTAGCTGAACCTACCTTGGTACCTTGGAGGATAGAACAATTAGACTGCTCAGACAACCCTTTATTGCCCCTGTTTCTAGTGTCACCTGCAATTCATTCTTTGTTTCGTATGCAAATATTTATGAGCTAGCAAATTATTGTCAATGCATATATCACAAATTGAACCTTGGACGTTCTTCGCAAAACAAAACAGAAAAAAGGAAAACA
Organism: Vicia faba; assembly: GCA_948472305.1. Taxonomy (NCBI): domain Eukaryota; kingdom Viridiplantae; phylum Streptophyta; class Magnoliopsida; order Fabales; family Fabaceae; genus Vicia; species Vicia faba. The sequence goes on along the minus strand of OX451737.1, from coordinate 1,351,433,105 downwards.
GTTGGCACGTTTAACTGAAAAGTATATTTGTATTGATTTTGAATAGCCTGTGAATAGGCGTTTTGTGTACAAGAGGCTGACGTCCTGGTAAGCGGAACGTCGCCGAACAAGAGAGTTTATACAAGTTTTGTACAAAAGAAAATAAACAGCTGTGTGAAATATGAATGATCCACTAGGTTTCAACTCTGCTATCGCCTTTATAACTCTGAGCGTCTCATCACTTGATGACCTTGGTTGAAGGTGAAGCTGACTGCTCGATGCCGTCTGAACTTGATGTAGATACCGGATTCTGGATGCACGGGTGATCCAATGAGACATAGTATTACGCTTTTATCCCTAATTTTTGCCTGGACTGCCCTTTCGGGTTTTCAGTCCACCGGGATACCCATTTTTGCCCAAGCCGCCTTTTCAAGTTTTCGACTTGCCGGGTGTACAGATTTTTTCATTTTCATCCCTTCATTTTGCCCGAACCCTTTTGGTTCGACGGGAAGCCCTAATTTTTGCCTAGGCATGTCAGCCTAGCGGGTCATTTTTCATGCGTAGTATTTTTTAACTATGTCTGCATTGGCGGGGTGAGGAAGGTCGTCACCATCCATGTTGGTTAATATCATTGCTCCTCCTGAGAACACATGCTTAACCACAAATGGCCCTTCGTACGTAGGGGTCCATTTGCCCCTTGGATCACTCTGAGGAAGGATGATTCGCTTGATCACCAGATCCCCGACTTGATATTCCTGTGGCCTGACCTTTTTGTTAAATGCCCTGATCATTCGTTTCTGATACGTCTGACCGTGACAGATAGCAGCAAGTCTCTTTTCGTCAATAAGGTTGAGCTGATCAAGTCGTGTCTGGATCCAATCATCTTCATTCAGCTTTGCATCCTTCATTATCCGGAGAGAAGGAATTTGTACTTCGATCGGCAAGACTGCCTCCATGCCATAAACCAGAGAGAAAGGAGTTGCCCCGGTTGACGTCCTAGATGAGGTACGATACCCATGCAGAGCGAACGGTAACATCTCGTGCCAATCTTTATACGTTACTGTCATCTTCTGCACGATCTTCTTGATGTTTTTATTAGCTGCTTCTACAGCCCCATTCATCTTCGGTCTGTAAGGAGAGGAATTGTGGTGCTGTATCTTGAACTGTTCGCAGAGCTCAGCGATCATCTTATTGTTCAGATTAGTACCGTTATCTGTAATAATCCGCTCAGGGACACCATACCGACAGATCAGATTGTGCCGAATGAACCGTGCCACAACGGTCTTGGTTACCGTAGCATAGGATGCTGCCTCAACCCACTTCGTAAAATAATCAATTGCCACTAGGATGAAGCGATGTCCATTAGATGCCGTAGGTTTAATCTCACCGATCATGTCTATGCCCCACATTGCAAATGGCCAAGGCGCAGTCAGAACATTCAGGGGAACCGGAGGAACATGCACTTTATCTGCGTAAATCTGGCATTTGTGGCATGTCCTGGAATGTTGGTAACAGTCAGCTTCCATTGTAGACCAGTAATACCCTGCCCGTAGGATCTTCTTTGCCATGGTATGTCCACTGGAGTGTGTACCAAAGGTCCCTTCATGCAGCTCTTCCATGATTCTTTCTGCTTCAGTCTTGTCCACACAACGCAGTAAGGTTGAATCATGGTTTCGCTTGTACAAAATGCCGTTGCTAAGAAAGAACTTGGCTGCAAACCTCCTCAGGAATTTCTTATCATTGACAGAAGCACCTTCAGGGTATTCCTGAGCTTCCAGATATCTCTTCACTTCGTGGTACCAAGGCTTCTCAGTTACCAATTCAGTTTCGAGATCACAACAGTATGCCGGTTCGTCCAATTTCCAGATGATGATCCGGGGAGCTTCATTATCCCATTTAACCTTGAACATTGAAGACATTGTAGCTAACGCGTCTGCCAGCTGATTCTCTTCTCTTGGAAAGTGCTCAAATGTTATCTCTGTGAAGTGGGGGATCAGGGCCAACACACATTCTCTGTAAGGAATCAAGTTTGGATGTTTCGTATCCCACTCTCCTTTGATCTGATTGATCACAAGAGCGGAATCTCCGAAGACACTCAGAAATTTGATCCTCAGGTCGATCGCAGCTTGAAGACCCATAATGCACGCTTCATACTCCGCCATGTTGTTGGTACAGTTGAAACACAGTCGGGCGGTGAGTGGAGTATGAGTACCTTGTGGAGATACGATTATGGCGCCGATACCGTTTCCCAAAGCATTGGAGGCTCCGTCAAAGTGCATAGACCATCGGGATCCTGGTTCAGGTCCTTCATCCGGTCCAGGTATTTCACAGTCAGTTACTATCATAATGCTTTCATCTGGAAACTCGAAGTTCATCGATTGGTAGTCGTCCACAGCTTGATGTGCTAGGTGGTCTGCCAATACACTTCCCTTGATGGCTTTTTGGGTCGTGTACTGAATGTCATATTCCGTCAAGATCATCTGCCATCTTGCAATTCTCCCAGACAGAGCAGGCTTTTCGAATATGTACTTTATAGGATCCATTTTTGAAATCAACAAGGTAGTGTGAGTCAGCATATACTGTCTCAGTCGGCGAGCCGCCCATACCAAAGCGCAGCAAGTTTTCTCAAGCAGTGAGTATCGGGTCTCACAGTCGGTAAACTTTTTGCTAAGGTAATAGATGGCATGCTCTTTTCGGCCAGACTCGTCATGCTGCCCCAGCACACACCCCATTGCATTATCAAGCACTGTCAGGTAAAGTATCAAAGGTCTCCCTTCAACTGGTGGCATAAGGATGGGTGGTTCTTGGAGATATTCTTTGATTCTGTCAAAAGCAGCCTGACATTCATCATTCCAACGTACTACCTGATCTTTCTTCAGCAGCTTGAATATTGGTTCACAGGTAGCAGTTAAGTGTGAGATGAACCGAGCAATGTAATTCAGACGTCCTAGAAATCCTCTGACTTCCTTCTCTGTCTTGGGAACTGGCATCTCTTGAATGGCTTTGACCTTAGCTGGGTCCACTTGAATGCCTTTATCACTGACCACGAAGCCTAGCAACTTCCCAGATCTTACCCCGAAGGTGCACTTATTCGGATTCAATCTTAGTTTGTACAATTCCAACCGGTCAAACAGTTTCTGTAGATGATCAAGGTGTTCTTCCTCAGTCTGGGACCTAGCGATCATGTCGTCCACATACACCTCTATCTCGTGATGGATCATGTCATGAAATAAAGCAACCATGGCACGTTGGTAGGTTGCCCCAGCATTCTTTAGTCCGAAAGGCATGACTTTGTAACAGAAGGTGCCCCACTGAGTAACAAATGTAGTCTTTTCCATGTCTTCAGGTGCCATCTTGATCTGATTGTAGCCTGAAAAACCATCCATGAAAGAGAACACTTTATGCTGAGCTGTGTTATCAACAAGGACATCAATGTGAGGTAGAGGGAAATCATCCTTGGGGCTGGCCCTGTTCAGATCCCTGTAATCGACACACATTCTGACCTTGCCGTCTTTCTTAGGTACCGGCACCACATTAGCAACCCACTGAGGGTAAGAAGTCACTGCAAGAAACCCGGCATCAAACTGCTTCATAACCTCGGCTTTAATCTTCTCAGACATCTCTGGACGCATACGGCGGACCTTTTGCTTAACCGGAGGGCAATCCTCTTTAGTTGGTAGATGATGGACCACAATGTCGGTATCTAATCCGGGCATATCTTCGTAGGACCAGGCAAAGATTTCTTTATAGTCATGCAGCATCTGAGTCAATCGTTGCTTCACGCTGAGTTCTAGGTTGGCACCAATCTTCACCTCTTTCTTGTCTTCCTCAGTACCCAAGTTTATTATTTCCACTGGCTCTTCATGGGGTTGAATTGCCCTCTCCTCCTGTTGTAACAGTCTTGCAAGTTCACCAGGCACTTCGCAATCATCTTCACCTTCGTCTGCAGCTAAGTTGATCGGATTTTGGAAGTCATAACTGGCAGTAGCAGAGTCGTTACCAGTGAGATCCAGAGTGGATGGAAACCTGTATGAGTGAGTGTGTGTGTAAATACAGCTGTTTTGCAATATGTAAAGAAAGGAAAGAAAAGGAGCGCAAAATTTGAAATGTGAAAAACGTCCAATGCTTTTATTCATGATATATGATAGTGACAAACAAAAGCCCTCACAAATAAAACCACGGTGCCCTGGGTAAGACACCGGGCCATATAGTCTCAAATTATTGTTTATTACCAATCAAAAAACAAAGAAATTCATTACTGGGGAACAAAAGTTATGGGTGTAAAATCTTTAGCAGTCCAATTGGTCAATCCACCGTCGGCCGTCGGGTAGATCCAGCTATCGAACTCTGACTCTTCTATTTCATCTTCCTCTCCAACAGCATTCACTTCTGAGTGGGTGATGAGCACAGGAGGTCTTCCAATTCTCGCCTTGCGCACCGCTTTCTGAGCTTCTGTGGTGAAACCCAGCCCAAACTTGTTAGTCTTAGGAGTAAGATCAGGGAGCTTGCCCCAGTTTGCACATCCACCTTTTTCGATCACAGCCCGGGCGTCCTTTAAGGAGGCCATCTTCATAGGAGAAACCTCTTCATCTGCTTCTGCTGCTGCCAAGGTTTGTGGTACTTCCTCAAAATGTTGAAAGGGGGTTTCAATGAACTCCCCATCCATTTCTACATATCTGAAGGAGTTGAGGTGGCTGACCATGTACTCCTCTTCCCCTTGCACTGTTACGATCTTCCCCCTGACCGGGTACTTGAGCTTCTGATGCAATGTGGAGGTCACAGCTCCAGCCTTGTGGATCCACGGGCGACCCAACAAACAAGAATAGGACGGATGGATGTCCATCACATAGAATTTTGAATCGAATACCTGTGACCCAACCCTGATTGGGATGTCCACTTCACCATGCACCATTCTTTTGGACCCGTCAAAGGCCCGGACAACAATGTGAGTTGGTTTGAGCTCTAGACCCTCACAATCCAGCCTATCCAGAGCCTTCTTGGGCAGCACGTTTAATGAAGAACCTGTGTCAACCAGCACATGAGCAAGAGTAGTGCCCATGCATTCAATGGAGACATGCAGGGCATCATTATGGTTCTTCCCCTTTGCTGTCAGATCGGCATCAGAGAAACCCAGGCCATTATCAGCAGTTAGGTTGGCCACACAGTCGGTGAACTGGTCAGCAGACGTCTCTTGGGGTACATGGGTTGTCTTTAAGAAAGCAATCAGAGCCTTTGCATGGGCCTCTGAACACAGCAGCAGTGACAACATGGAGATTTTAGAGGGGGTGTGCCCCAGCTGTTCTACAACGTTGAAATCACTTTTCTTTATTATCTTGAGGATTTCTTCCATTTCCTGCTTGGAAGCCTCAACAATGGTCTTTGGTGCCTCCGTCCTGGCAGGCACATCAGCAGCAATTCCCTTGCCCCGAGTATCAGATGAATCAGTAGCAGGGGTGGATACTTGGTCAGGAGAAACAGGCTCTCTGGCAGGTGTGAAGATCAAAGGCCTATGAATTGCCGGAGGAGCAATGTCTGGCGAGAACAGTCTTCCACTACGAGTGACCTTAGCAGGCCCGGTGATGTTGGAGACACCAGTATCAATGTTGCACTCTTGTTTCACACCCAGAACATAAACATCCGCCCCATAGTGCCATGGGACAGCCTTATCAGATTTGTAGGGTATAGGCCCCGGAACAGTAATGGTGATGGGAGCACTCTTGTGAACTGACAAAATTTGTATAGGCTTCTTTGAAGGAGCCTTGGAATGGTTGTTGAAGATGGTAACGATCGACACTTCTTCAACAGGAGCAGCGGGAACAACAGTCTTTCTGAACAAAATCTCTCTACTATCTATCAGGTTTTGGATGCCTGACTTCAACAGAGAACAACCAGCAGGGGAAGCAACACATAGAGGGCAACTTTCGCTACATCCCGGAAATAAACCGGCTAGCAACAGATTCCTCTTGACCATCAGCAACGGAGTAGCAACATCATCCACCGAAGCTACATACAAATCCTCCTCAACAGCATTCACTCCATGCTGGGGCATGGGAGCAGTTACAACATTCGGCCTCTCAGGCGCCTCAAACTCTATTTCCTTTGCATCAATGAGGTCTTGAACCTTATTCCTTAGAGCCCAACAGTCATCTGTGTTATGCCCCGGGCTATCAGAGTGATAAGCACAACGAGCATTTGGATTGAACTTGGGGGACGCAGTATTGGGAAACTTTGGAGCCTCCTTGACAGTCACTAAATTGGTGGATAGCAACTGTGGCAGGATCTGTGATAAGGTCATGCTTAACCGGGTAAACTCTCTCCGGGGTCTTTCAAACTTTTGAGGATTAGTTGGCCGAGGAGCGGCAGCAGGTTTGGCAATCATTACCGCACTGATAGATTGGCGGTGTTCAGGTCGCTCTGTTCTCCGGGAGCTATATACAGCACTAGCCTCCTTTTTGAAGGGTTTCTTCTCAGTACCGGAGGAGGCAACTTTCTGTATCTTCCCCGATTTTATACCGGCCTCGATCCTTTCACCAGTCAGGATTAGATCGGTAAACCCAGCAGAGGAATTACCAATGAGATGATTGAAAAATGGACCAGATAGGGTCCCCAAGAACATATCTACCAGCTCCCGATCCGTCAATGGTGGCTGCACCCTGCCAGCCAGGTCTCTCCATTTCTGAGCGTACTCCTTAAAACCTTCACCCGACCCTAGCGACATACCCTGGAGTTGGGTACGCGTAGGAGCGAGGTCGGCATTATACTGATACTGCTTGTAAAAAGCAGTGGCCAGATCCTCCCAGTTACGAATGCTGATTCCATCCAGCTGATAGAACCAGTCGAGGTGAGTCCCTGAAAGACTCTCCTGGAAGAAGTGGATCCAAAGGTTCTTGTCTGCTGTGTAAGGCTGAATCTTCCTTACATAAGAACGGAGGTGCATCTTGGGACAGGAAGCCCCGTCATACTTCACGAAGGCAGGTGTTTTGAACTTGTGCGGGATCACCACTCCAGTAGATAACCCCAAGTCTCCGAAATCCAATCCAGGCACCCGCTGAACTTCCATAGCCTTTAATCTGTCTTCCAGCTGTTTGTACCGATCTTCAGCAGGAGGGTACTGTTCGTCGTTGAAGTCCGTTTCAGTATCAGAGCCCACAGGAGTAGTGACCTCCCTTTCTTGGTGACTACCTTCCGTCACAGATGGAGGAGTCCTTTCAGCTTCAACCAAAGTGTTCCCGAGTCTGCGCCCAGTGTTAAATAGCACAGTCCTCCTCTTCTTCTTAGTCTTCTTCAGAAGCATGGTCTTCAACTCTTGTTGACCCTGAGCCAAGCCCTTGATCAGCTCCTGAAATTGGGCGTTCTGCGCCTGAAATTGGACATTCTGCGCCTGAAGAGCCTTGATAGACGCCTCGGTTGATGATTCAGGATTCATGGTGCTGAAATAAACAGCGAAGAACGGTAAACAACCTGAAAAGAAGAGTACCTATGATGCACATGATGAATGATATGAGTTTATGCAATGCATTCAAGAGTTCGAAAATTCAAATTTGTTGTAGACCAAAAGGAACACACGTTATTATTAAGGAAATCATTGTTTAATACATCAAAGCCTTATGGGCAAAAGTACAAAAAGATCAAATCAATCCCAAAATATGTTGCGCATCTTCTTTGGAGCTATGTAAGTATTGAGGTTCCTTTCCTCGTGCAACAGGCGGGTGAGCTCCAAGACCTTCTTTTCACTGGCATGCAAACTAGTCTCAAGAGAATTCCGCTCTTCCTTAAGCTGGATCCAGCTCTTCTGCATCTCTTCCCAGGATGTGGGCATATCAGGGTGCTGAATAACATGAGACACCTCTCCTTCCAAGGCAGGCTCTTTGATTACTGGAAGCATGTGAGGATAAGGCATTACTAATTTCTGAGAGCGGGCTCGTACCCACTTGAGGTAAGGCTCCAAAGGGATGGAGTTCCTATGCCCCAGTGTCTTGCTGTCTATCCTACTAGGCATCCTCCAAGCTCTGATAAATCTCTGGCGAAGTCCTTGAGTATCGTTGTCGAAGTCAAAAACTATGTCAGGAATCAACATGTCATGAGGACCATCCCTCCGAGCATAACCAAATTGTCTCCAAGCCAGGCATGGACTATACGTAATACCCCCTCTGATTCCAAGTAAAGGAACATTAGGATACTCCCCGCAACGATCAATGATAGTGACATCTTCTCTGGACCTAGGGCACCAATGTATATCTGCATGTGTAAGAGTCATCAACCGTTGTGACCATCTCAAACCCCGCTCGTTCTTCAGGACTGATTGTGGAAGGTGCGAAATAAACCACTTTCCCAGGAGAGGAGTACAACACATAAGGACACCTCTTTTTCTCATGGTTCGAGTGTAACATGAGTGAAGGAGGTCCCCCAGCAACGTAGGTATAGGATTCCTGGACATAAAGATCTGGACAGCACTGATATCAATGAGCTGATCTGGGTTAGGGAACAACACCAAACCATAAACAAGGAGGGCCACAACCTCTTCAAAAGCTTGCAAGTCAAGGGAGTTCCAACATTCATAGGCCTTTTCAAACAGAAACCTGGCTAAGAACCCTTTAATACCACTTCTGACTTCCCAATGTCCCTTGAGGTCAGATGACTGTAGGTGCAAGAGTCGCGGAACTGACTGTTTAACGCTGGTTCGCGAAATGTCGCGGAAGCAAGAGTCGCCACCGTCTTTTATTTTCTCCAAATGGAAAGGACAAAAGCACAGAAAAATTCCTTAAAGAGATTGCTCTCGGTTCGGGAGGTAGGTTATAGAAAGGGAAGGTGTTAGCACCCTTTCTATCCATGGTTATCCATGGGCTCTTAGATACTTGCTCAATGTGTTTTCAAAATTGTTTGCTTTTCAATTTGGATTTAAAAGTTTCTTTAAAAAATTTCAGTTCGACTCGCACGTCAGAGTGTTTGAAAAGTTTGTTTTGAAAGCTTTTTGAAAAGTGTCAGTGTGAAAAGTCTTTTTGAGTTTGTTTGGAGATTAGAGCAAGTATCCTTGAGAACCTACCTACCCTAAGGAATTCGTCTGTGTAAATGTCCTTTAAAGTAATGCCATCCCACCATTGAGAGGTAGGTAGCACCACTGTTGGAGGTGTTCGGGTCAATTCGAGTTTAGGGACATGGTGATCACCGGAGCAATGGGAAGACACCTTAGAAGCTACCCTCATGCCAGGTTCCTGGATCATGAGGACTTACTAAGACGTCCTCTACTCGACGATCACCTTTCGAAAGGCAACAGTGAGGCGTACCCTGGGGGTGGTGTGTGCGGTCCGTGTGTCATGTTTCAATTATTTTGTCTTGTCATATTTGCCGTGTTCTACGCTTGATTTTAATTAGGGCCATTCATTCTTTCATGCATATTTATTAACAGTTATAAAGTTTGCGGGAAAATAAATCTAAACTATTACAAATGGCGCGGGTCCACATCGCCAAAATAAACCGAACCCGATTTAGCGGAAAATAAATAAAGCGGAAAAATAAAGTGCGAAAAGTAAAGTTACAAGGCTTAGGGACAATTACATAATTATTTAAACGATTGTAAAATAAATGCGCGAAGTAAAGGAATTGAAACAAAACTAGGGCGTTGGACCCTTTTGCAAACAATTAAAATTAACAAGGAATTTAAAATTAAATGAAAATGGTATTTTTTGTGTTTTTTAGATTTAATGAGAAAAAGGAGTTAATTGAAATTAAATTAAATATTATACCTAATTCTATTGTTTTTTAAGTTTATTATGAAAATATTGACTTTTAACCTAATTTAATTCTAAATTAATTTATGTACATTTTTTAATTTATGAAAATAAATAAATAAAATTATTATTCTGAAAAAAGGGAAAAATAAAAAAAAGAAAATAAAAGTCATTAAACCTGAATTCTAGTTTTTTGGATTTTTTATTAAAAAGATTAAAATTATACCCTAATTAAACTAAATAATTTACATACAATTTATTTAGAAAATAATTAAAATCTAAAATTATATTTTTGGCCTTTCTGAATTTTATGATGTTTTTGCATTTTTTTTGTAAAAATAATTAACTAAATACATGGCAAGTAAAAGAAATAAAAAGACAAATTAAAGAAAGAAATAAAAGAAATAATAAGGCAAACCAGGGGGGTAGTCCCCAATTCAGGAGGTGTAGGCCTGGAATTTCTGGCCCATTAGCATTGTGAATCATTGACTTTCTGGATCATATGCCAACGCGTTGACCTGATGTATGCTGCACCTTGAACCTTGGCCATTGATCTGATTATTGTGGACGCGTGTATGGCCCAACTTGAAGACGTATGGTGCATCCTTGTCTTATGCCTGCATGAGAATATGCGTTGCAAAATAATATTGAACTTTTGCCAGACCTGGGACTTGAACCCAGGTCTTGAAGGTCACATGCGCGTATCCCTAGCCACTGAGCCATTTGTGTTTCATTTAATATATAACGTCAAATAAATAATATAAAAGAAAAAGGTTAGTGCTCTTTAAAACGCGCGCGAGATTTGAACTGGCCTGTCCCCGTGTGACACGACATCATCGTCCTCATCCCCCTGAAACATAAAACACATTGGCCACGGTTTTCATTGTGTTTCCTTAGGCTAGCTACAGAAAAATAGCGATTAGCTTATTTCCTAATATAAATTAGGCGCGAGTGTATGAATCTTTTCGTCCAGATGCATGGAGTGTGATGGTGTTGCTCTGAAATTCTAATTTTACCTGGGGTAGAAAACCCCAATTTGGCAGACCTGCAACCCTAAATTTCAGTCATGGTGAAATCCTATACACGATGCAAAAATCAAATTGAATATAAGGGTTAGCTTGGAAACATCACATGGAACAAGAATATACGATTGAAATGCAATGAAGATGCTTGGAATTGAGAATACGATTTCAAAAAATTTTCTGTACAGTTTGAGTTGTGGCCACCGTTTCTTCGCGTTTTGATTGAGGTTAGGGATTGGGATACGTTCAGAATTTGTCCAGGATGCTAATGGAAAAAGAATTGAGGCTTAAAACTTCCTTTTCTTGGTCAGAACCCAAACCCTAGTTTTGACTGTATAGGAGACAGTTGCACTGTGCAACCCTTGGGGAATTTTGTGACTTGGCTTGGCAATTTCTTGAAGAATATGGGAGGGCAAATTTTGGGGTATAACACCCGTGCTGAGGCACGGTACCCATGAAGAGAGAATGGTAACATCTTATGCCAGTCTTTGTATTTCACCATCATCTTCTGCACAATCTTCTTGATATTCTTATTAGCCGCTTCAACAGCCCCCATTCATCTTCGGTCGGTAGGGAGAAGAGTTGCAATGTTGTATCTTGAACTGTTTGTAGAGCTCGGTGATCATTGTATTGTTGTGATTTGTACCATTGTCCATAATGATCCTCTCTGGTACACCATATCGACAAATCAGATTGTGTCGAATAAACCGTGCCACGATGTTCAGAGGAACTGGAGGTATGTGCACCTTATCAGCATAAACTTGGCACTTATAAAAAGTTCGAGAATGTTGATAACAATCGGCTTCCATAAACTGGATGAAGCACCTTTCTATATCTTGCCACTTTTGATACCAGCCTCTACTCTCTCCCCAGTCATTATCAATTCAGTGAACTCGGACGATGAACTACCGATCAAATGATTGAAATATGGACCAGATAAAGTCCCAAGAAACATATCCACCAACTCCCTATCAGACAGAGGGGGTTGTACTCTTCCGGCCAGATCTCTCCACTTCTGAGCGTAATCCTTAAAACCTTCGCTCGCACCCATAGACATACCCTGAAGTTGAGTACGCGTGGGAGTAAGGTCGGCATTATACTGGTATTTCTTGTAAAAAGCAGCAGCAAGGTCCTCCCAGTTGCGGACATTAGCTCCCTCCAATTGATAGAACCATTCAAGCTGAGTCCGTGAGAGACTATCTTGAAAGAAATGGACCCAAAGGTTTCTATCAGCAGTATAGGGTTGAATTTTTTTAACGTACGAGCGGAGGTGAAGCTTTGGACATGACGCTCCATCATATTTAGCAAAGACCGGAGCTTTAAACTTGTGAGGGATCACTACCTCTGATGCTAACCCCAAATCTCCAAAATCCAAACCGGGAACCTTCTGAATCTCCATGGCACTCAGACGGTCTTCCAGTTGTTTGTACCTATCCTCAGCAGCAGGGTAATGTTCATCATCAAAGTCAGTGTCATTATCAGAGACCACAGGTCTAGGACCCTTCCTTTCCTCTTGATTCTCTCCTCCTCCAAATGAATGAGACAAATCAGCTTCCTGTCGCAACCTATTCCCAAACCTGTGACCCATATTCAACAGAACCACTTTCTTCTTCTTCTTCTTGTCCTTCAAGATAAGAGCCTTCAAATCCTGTTGACTTTTGGCCAAGTTCAAGAACATTTCCTGGAACTGAGCTTGAAGAGCCTTAATAGCTTGATCAGTAGGTGTTTCGGAAGACATTTTATGCTGAAATAAATAGCGAAGAAGATAAGAAACCTGTAAGGGTACCTGTAATGAGGTGCACGATAATGGAATGCGTATGAAATGATTTCAAAGACTTTGGGAGATTCAAATTTGTAAACCAAAATAAAACACTCTTTATTAGATTAAAACTTGTAACAATGTTTAACAAATGCCTTTAAGGCGTTACAAAAGAAATAAACTGAAAAGCAAATCTAAACTAGAAACAATAAAAGTCATCAAAAATCCCATGGTCGTTTTCTCTTAGTGTTGACATAATCGTTGATTGTCCTTTCATTCTCAAGCTGCCTTGTAAGCCTCAAGATCTTCCGTTTCTGCTCATGATACTTCTCCATGTAGGTATCCCTTTCTTCCTTCAACTGGATCCAAGATCTATTTAATGCCCCCAGATCAGTAGGAATATAGGGATGGAGGACTGTATAAGGGACACCTTATTCATTAGTATGCTCTACAATCACCGGTAAAACAGCTTCATATGGCATCCCCAGCTTTTGAGCACGGGCTCGAACCCAGTGGAGATAAGGTTGCATCGGGAGAGAAGTCTTCAATCCTAGCTCATGTGGATCAGACCTGTTCACCATGCCCCAGGCTCGTATAAACCTGCGGCGATGCCCATCAACATCCCCCTTGTAGTCAAAGACAATATCTGTAAGCAGCAACTCATGAGGACCATCTCTCCGAGCGCGTCCAAACTGTCATAAAGCCAAGCAAGGATTGTAGGTTATTCCTCCTCTAATTCCAAGCAATGGAACATTAGGGTATTCCCCACATCGATCAATGACAACTACTCTTTCCATGTCTTTCAAACTCCAAAGGATGTCCGTATGAGCAAGGGACATGATTCTATAAGCCCAACCTACACCTTCCTCATTCTTTAATACAGATTTGGGGAGGTGCGAAATAAACCACCTCGCCAGCAGCGGTGTACAACACATGAGAGTTCCCCTTCTCCGCATAGTACGGGTATAGAGAGCATGTAGGATATCACCCAGAAGAGTAGGCACTGGGTTACGAGACAAGAAGATCTTGACCATATTCACATCTATGAAAGAATCTAGATTCGGGAACAGAACCAAGCCATAGATGAGGAGAGCCAGGATGTCTTCGAAAGCTTGAAAGTCCAAATTATCCCAGAACTGTTGAGCTTGATCAATTAGAAACTTAGCCAAGAAACCTTTAACCCAATTCTGAGTCTCCCAGTTAGATACTACATTAGCCCTTGTTAAGTGTAAGGCTGAAGCAATATCCGCAGGTCTAGGAACCTCCTCCAAACCTGTGAAAGGTGTCTGCTCGAGGATAGATATGCCTAGTAAATCAGAAAACTCCTCCAAAGTAGGGACTAGCTGATAGTCCGGGAAGGTGAAACAGTGATGCAACGAATCCAAGAACTGGAAAAGGACGCTCATCATTTTCTCATCCAACTTTGAAGTGACCAGGCTAAGGAGATGACCATGTCTTCTAACAAATGAAGAAGTATCAGGAACTTTTGAAACTAACTCTCTGAGCTGAGCATGGACTTGCACGAAGTTGACTCGAATGGAATTTCTGCGCATAGAAGCCATAATCTGCAAAACAAAACAAAGATGAATCCCCTCGGTCTTTGAAATGGTTAGTCTAATGAAATATGCATGTTATGTCATGATGCATGATGTCATGATAAAACACACAACAGGTATGGCAGGTATCAAACATGGTAAAGGCAAACAAGTCACACAATAGCCCTTAAGTTTAGGCTTGCATGGAGTCTAGGTACTACCCTCTTGCAGTTTAGTTGGTTCAACCTGTCCTAATAATAGTAACCGGGTTCTAGAGGTTCTCAATATCACTGACCATCCTCCATCGGTTATAGTTTCAGATCACGCAATCTTTTCTTGCAGCCGGAACCATCTCGAGAGTATGATCTCAA